>JBBPTN010000033.1:0-62604 GCA_038094075.1 Xerocomus spinulosus | reverse complement strand
CTGAATGGCCTTTGATGGAAGGGGACAAGTCACGGGTAAAGATGACCCCAGGGCTTGAACGACACGAACGATCCACAAGAAACCAGAGTCGGCAGAGATAGAATGCAAATGGACAGGAGACTGCAACTTATCCAGCCAAGACATCCATTCTTGCGTTATTCTCTCTCGACACCAGATGTCGGTCACGACATCCCGCTCTGTTGTTCTAGCCTCCTTTACTACAAGGGACCTGAGCTGCTGTTCTGTCATGTTGCCGACAAAAAATTGAGACAGATCGTCTTTCAATACCTCGGAGATCCCCAGAATGCTTCTGATGGTCTCAGCTACTAATGTAGCGAGTACGGGAGTTCGAGTAGGAGGAACAGCAAGAGATCCCTGAAGGACCTCTATTTCCGAATCACGAACAGGGGCGCAGCGTTCGTGGAGACTAGCTAAAATCGCACGGAGGTGCAGAAGGGCAGAGTTCAAGGGAGAAGACGTGGGGGACAGATGACTGGATAATGTCACCAGCACGGGGTGCTCAGGCGGCAAGAGAGGTGAAAGTGCGACATAAAGGTCTCCATACAGCAACTTGAGACGAGTGAGTTGAACAGAGGGTTCTGGATTGGAGAGGGTGTCCACCGCCTGAATAAACCTCAGCGGCAAGTGTATGGAGAGGGCGATGAGAATCGCACCTCTTCCCAGAAAGCCTTGCGTACGATGTCTCCGACTGTGTTCTGTAGCGTCGGCTTCGTGTTCGTCTCCGGGGTGGTACGAGCGCGCGACATGACCGACAGGAGAGATTTCCCCGGAGGTAGCACCTGTGCTGAGTCTGTGGCAAGAATATGGAGAAAGTACGCATCGTTCAAGATGTCAACAAGCTCGATGGGGAGAGAAGGATGACCCTGGTTGGATCCAAAGGACACGCCTTGCACAGGAGGTATGACAATGTCACCTAGTAAAGGTCTCTCGCGGTCTTTGACTGGCTTGGCGAGAGGAGATGTGAGCAAGTCGCGGAGGGCATCGAGGAGCTCGTCGTTCTCTGCAGAGTGTTCCCAAAGCCCGCACTCTTCAAGACCCTCAAAGTTGTTGTACAGAATGTCCCATGAGACTGAATGTGGGCCATCTGGACGTTGCTGGATGTGTCTGATGATGGCGATGGTGTCTGTGAGCAGGGCGTTGTCCGACCCAGCCTTGGCGTGGGCTGTGAGCTGGTCGAGGATGCGCTCCATGAGAAGAGCAAAGCCGAGTCTCGGACTTGTCATCATCGCTTAGGAGCCTTTCTTTCCCGTTCACCATCCTCGTCGATGGACACCTCGCTGTCGGGCCCGACGTCGACGAGCTTAGCACCGTCAGCGACAGAAACCTCAGCGGCCACCGACGGCGCTTCTGTGCACCACGCCAGCCCAGTCGCCGCCTTCATCATCGGCCTCGCCATCATCCTCCTCGCGTCTGTCCTCAACGCTGCTGGGCTGAACCTAACGAAGCTGGATCATGTGAGTTACAAGCATTGCATCGCTTCGTGCTTCATGTCCCTGCTAGGTCCGCACCAATGCCATCCCAAAGTCTGCTCGTCGTCGAGATTGGCTACGTCCACTATGGCTCTTGGGAATGACCCTCTACATTCTATCACAACTCATAGGGAGCACCCTCGCCTTGGATTATATGCGAGCTGGCAAGTACTTTCTGCCCTCGTCATGCTTTAGTCGCTTACCCATCATCTAGAATACGTCGCCCCACTTGGTTCGACCTCTCTCATCTTTAATTTCCTCTTTGCTAGATTTTTAGTTGGAACACCGGTTACCCAGACTGATATATATGTGAGGCGTCTTATCATCTTTTCACCTTGTTCGATTGATCGTCCGCAAGGGTACTATAATCGTAGTTGTTGGTGTAATCGGCATAGTCGCGTTCGGCGGTATCAACAGCGGTCTCTCCTCTGAAACCGATGTCGACCATCTCACTGCCCTCTGGAGGAGGGGCGGATGGCTCGCCTTCTTCTTCTCCATGGCCATCGCATTACTCATCGTCCTCAAATTCACCTTTTCGCTTGATGCCGTCCTCGTTGCTCGTTCAGATATCAATTCGGAGCCCTTTACAGGCATGAGCGTGCGCAGGTCACCCCCACCCAGCACAACTTTGTTTGGAAAGGCCAAGAACAGCTATGTCTCACTCTCACTCTGGATCAAAGAGAAACTCGAGATTTGGACGGGCCCGAAGGATGACAGGCAAATTGCATGGATCCTCGGAATTGGCTGGGCATGTTGCGGTGGCGGTCTCGCAGGCGGATGTCTTGTTTTTGCCAAGGCAACGTACGTACCCATCATCCAAGCTATTCCCAGTGTTTCTGAGTTCCGTGTAGTGTGAAGCTACTCACAGGAAGTCTATCACACGAAAACCCCGGGAATCAGTTTGGGCATACTGCGCCCATCTTTACCATCATCCTTCTGGTCATCACAGCCGTTTATCAGATCATATGCCTCAACCGCGGATTGAAAGTGTATGATTCTACGCTTGTGGTACCAGTATTTTATGGTGTCTACACTGCTACAGGGTATGCCGTTTTCTCCAGCGGCAGCGTCTGCTTACGTGCCACTAGTTTCTTGGACTCGCTTGTTTTTAACGACGAGGTTGATGCCTACAAGCCCTGGATTCTGTCTCTTATTTTTGGATCCATCGTGATCCTCATATCTGGTGTTGTCCTCCTCACCCACAAGAAGCCTGAACGGTCTCAGCGGAATATCACACTGGACCAAACCTCAGGTGCACGAAAAGGTGGTGATGGGGATGAAGCACAGGCATTAAGGGTGCCAGAAGATGGCGAACCGGAGAACCAGGAGATATGGCAACTTGGGGATATGAGTGACGATGAGGATGCCGTTGTAAAGCCTGGTTCAAAGGGTCTTGCAGACGACAACGTGGAGGGGCGTGAAGAAGGGCGTAGGCTGATGCGGGACGAGGAAGAGAGGACTCACCGACGATCGACGTCTTCTGATGCCACACTTGCGCGCAACGATGGCCACGGGCAGGACCCATACTGCGACGATGAATTTGGCGAATGGAGCGGCGGGAAAGACTATAGCTTATGACTTGGTATTGATCTACTAGATAATACAGTACTATACATTTGTGTGGCGGAGAACCAAAGACAACGTCCACGTCTACACGAACGCGCGCGCACAAACATGGCCGACAAGAGCGACAGTCAGGACAAGGACGTCGACGAACTCGACGAGGACTTTGTTTCTGACGACGAGAATGCCGATCCCAACGTATTTCGGATAAGCAATGCGCTGACTCCACCGTCCGCTATCAGCTACAGCGCACGGGAACTCCACAGTGAGCGGACTGATATACTCATTCGGCTTCTCTAATCTCCTACAGCCTACATTCACGAGGGCTACATCGACCTCAACCCAAGCTACCAACGAGGTGCGTCTTAACGGATCAACTACAAAACCACGACAGGACCTTTTTCATAGACGTCGTCTGGCCGGAGAGTAAACAAATTGGATTAATCGACTCTATTTTTCGCAACTTTTATGTGCCACCCATCATATTCGCAGTCCAGAAGGACGACGACGGAGAGACAGTGAGGGTATGCGTCGACGGCAAGCAGAGGTTGACCTCGATACAAAAGTTTCTCGATGGTCTGGTGCGCGGCCCTGTCTCCCCTATTCCTGTCTCCTGCTCATCGGTCATGTCGCCAGATTCCCCGTGAGTCTGACGCTTAGACATCGCGCCGCCGCACTGAATGAATTTGTGTCGAGATCGCGACGCACGCACAAAGAAAAGCTTTTGGTTCGTCAGATCCGATGCTCAAAGGACGACGCGCCTCGAAATCCCTGAACAATGGAAGCAACGGTTCTCAGAAACGAGGATTACATGCGGTCTGTTTTCGTTGCTGTACGTGCTACTTGTCACTCATGCTGTCTCTTCAGTCGAATACCATAATCTCCCTCCGGGCACGGAGAGAGAAATTTTCCAACGTGTACAGCTCGGAATGAGCCTGACGGCCGCAGGTACGCATATATGCTGGTATGGGAGGGTAACTAACAGTCCCATGCTACGTAGAAAAGTTGCAGGCGATTTCTTCACCATGGGCAGATTGGATAAGCGATCTCGAATTGCGACATGTCAACTGCGATGGAGGTCTCGGCGAAGTCCTCGAGTGGGATACCCGACGTGGTCGCGACTTTCAATGCATCGCACAAATGGTGTACTGTTGTGATCTTTTACCAGACCATGCGCTGCCCACGGCAGCAAAACTCGAAAAGTGGCTGACCCGTGTGGACAAGCCAAGCGATGTATTCAAGAATCAAGTAGGCGATGCGCTAAACGAATTTGGGAATATCGCTACGACATCTGAGCTGAATGCAGCCTTTGAACAAGTCGACAAGCGCGTTGCGCCCGTCGAATTCGTATTTATTGGTGCGCATATACTTCACATTGTGACCGTTGGTGACTTTATGTCGCTCTTTAGGGACGTTACTTTTTGTTCTCCGAGACCACACACATAGCGAACGAGCAAACGCCATTCTACACATGCGTCTTCGAATCCGAGAACAATTCCGCGACGTCCGAAATAATGGAAACGTCGGTAAAGCATTATGGAATTTCATCGACAGCCTTATGGGACCGTCAGGTCTCAAGATTCTGTCTGCCAACAAAACATATTCCATTGCCCCACCTAGCCAGCGAAAGCGCAAAAAGGGGGTAGATGACGACGAGGACGAAGAGTATCACCCGTCGCCTATCAGGAACCTGACCCAGGCTGTCAAAACGCGAGGCAAAGCCCGGAGGAAGGATGAGTAACTGCCTTGCCGCCTTGTTGTGACCTTTTTCATTCCCTTTACTGGTGTAATCGGTCAATGCTTGCGGCCCCCTTAGTTTTCAAGTACACTATAATAGAAGCCCATGGGCAGGAGACGATATGAAACGCCCTTTTTTTTTCTCTCAATGTAAACTACAGCTAGCGAGT
Organism: Xerocomus spinulosus; assembly: GCA_038094075.1. Classification (NCBI taxonomy): domain Eukaryota; kingdom Fungi; phylum Basidiomycota; class Agaricomycetes; order Boletales; family Boletaceae; genus Xerocomus; species Xerocomus spinulosus. Next base: position 57,644 of record JBBPTN010000033.1, on the reverse strand, counting down.
ATTTTGCTTCATGTCGAGCTACGTCTAATTGTTATGTGCTCGCGAAGTGTACCAAGTGCCCTCTGGCGTCGTCGTCGCACGCGCGTGCTTGAGTAGCAACTTGTCCCGCTCTTTCGAGTTCACAGCAATGTCGGAGAGGAACGCCTCGATCTCGTCGCTCTTCCATCGTTGACGCGTGAGGAACAACTCTGCAAAGCGTGCGGCAGGATCTGTCGGAAGGGAGGAAGCCGGAAAGTAACTTAGCGTACTCCCAGAAATGCCACCGAGTGTTCGAAGGTAGTTGCCCTGTTGTTTTATGCGTATGCATATCGCTCCTCTGGAGAAGAGGTCGGACGTACCGACAGCAGTCGTAGCGAGGCAACGGACTCGAACGCGTCACCGACGGCGTTTTTCCACTTGGTCATAAACTCGGCCTCCAGAATGGGTTCATGCTAAGGACGCGTAAAGTAGACGACGAGCGAGAGCGAGAATAAAGATACCTTGTAATGCCGGAGGATGCCTAGCCCGATCTCAGCAACCACGGCGTCGGCGTCCATCTTCCACGTAGCTTCTTCTACCTGACCGAACCAGCTCATGACCTGATTCGATACGTCGCGAGGAATGTCATGTTGGTCGAGCAGCGCAGACACCAAGTCGTCTGCTGGGGCAGCCTCGTACGATAAATTCAATGATACAAGGTAGTTGAGGAGGAGTTCTAGAATCGTGTTGAGATGCGCTGGTGCGATCGGCCGGAGGTCACCTGCGTATGCCAAGGACGCACGGTGAGACGACAGCCGACCCTGTGCGACAGTGGGACAGACCATCTAGGACGAGGACTCGTCGTTCTTTGAGACCGAGCGTCAGTTCCGCGTCGCTTGCCTGGATGTCTGCCCGCGCCTGTTCGTAGCTGTATCGCGAGAGTGTACCCTAAGCCATGCACGAAACTTGTCAGAATGCAACCTGGCGCGTTGGCGACGTGACTGACGCGTCGATCCTCGTCCCCTTCGTCGTACTCCATCCCCCGAAGGAGCACGGAGAGCTTGTGCGACTTGGGTACACATGGTGCGAGCTCCAACACCTCGTGGAGCTGATCGCGGACGTGGACCGTCCCGTCTGGGTCTGTCCTGGACGGCGCCAAGACCAGCACCGTGTTGGAGAGTACAACGGAGCGCAGGGTGTATGTTCTATCCGCTGTGCAGACCACCGCGTCCTCGGTTGGGTGTCCTTTGATGGAGAGTCTGTACTCGATGAATAGATGGGCAAGGTTGTGTCTGCACCACCTACATCGGCTGGGATGTCTTGTTCTCGACCGCTGCATCGATGAGCTGGCATAGTTCTGGGGGAAGTTCTACCAGACGGAATGCGCCCGCGTCTTGTTCAGTCGACGGCGAAAATCTAAGCTCGAGGTTGGTCATGTCACGGTGTAAAGAATAACATTTGGACTAGATTGTACTGATACATTGCAACACCCGTAAAACACATCACAATGCATCCTTTACAGGACGAAACTTGACTCTAACCTCTGATACTTCGCTCCTCGCGTCTTTGAGCAGCTTGGTGATCTTCCCCTCCAACTCAGATGTGGCGAGGACAGTCGTCGTGTGGGGTACGTCGACTGCGAGGTCAACATACATCAGCGAACCAGCTCGCTTGGCTCTCAGCTCCTTGATGGCAAGCACATGGGGACCCTCAGTCACAGGGCCATCGCCATCTGTAGTGGCGCGAAGAAGTACAGGGTTCAGTGCCTGCAAGAGTTTATCGCGCGACCTGTTTGATATCCCAGCATCCGTCAATTCAGCGAACGCTCCTCTGAGCAACGCCACACCCTGTCCAAGGATGACAAACGACACGAGCAGGCCTAAAATTTGATCAAACACGCGTTCGTGATCAAACAGGTTTCATTACGGATCCCCAACGTACCTCCGAGTGGGTCGAGTGGCAGGGCTGGGAAGATGGACGAGCCCAGGATGGCAAACAACGCGACGACGCTCGAGTATGCGTCACTTCGGTGGTGCACGGCATTTGCGTATAGCACAGGACTATGTTCTTCGTCGGCAACCTTTTTCGTGATACGATACAGCCATTCCTTTGTCAACACACTGACCGCTGCAAACCATGCAGCATTCGGGTCGAGTGCGTCTACATGTGTATGTGCATGCCCGACGGACGGGACATGATTGCCTATAGAAGCAATTTGTTGTAAAATATCGTGGAGGTAGCCTGGAGGGAGGGTCGAAACAGTTCCCGAAAGAACTTCCATCAGGAGATGATAAGAATGGAAACCTATTCCGAGTGCGCCGCCAATCAAGAGAACGGAAACCGTTGTCGTTCCTAGCGTTTCGAACTTGGCAAAGCCATATGGGTATCTTCCGGAGGGTGGCTTCCTAGATAATTGCCAGCAAAACAAGGTGACAAAGTCACCCAACAGGTCTTGAGGGATGTGATGAGCATATGTGTCCTGACACAAAGGATTTGCACGCACCACTCAGCGAGTGACCAGCATCCGCGAGTAATGATGCAGAGTGCATGTACCAGCCTGCAAACCCTTTTGCACCAGTCAAGCCTATGTTGACAAAGAGTCCCAGCAGAGTTATCCGACTACCCCGGTCGCCTGCGCCTGGTCGTTGAGCCAGAAGAGTACAGCTGGCAAAGGATGACATACCCCTTCCTTCCAAAACGTGTATTATCTGTTCCGTGCCGTGACTGTGGTCGTGGTCATCATGCGAATGAGAATGAAAGATGGAGTGTGAATGTCCATGACCGTTGTGGTCTGTATGACCATGGTCACTGGTGCTCGGCGTGTTCCTCTCGGTGCCCTCCGCACCGTCTTTGGGCGCATTTGTTGAGCCAGATCTTTTCTGGGACATGAGTGAGCAGGGTACAGGAGAAAACGAGGGCCTGGAAACGGGTTGGCATGACGTGCTTATGGGACTCGTGCACACGCAGTAGCCCTACCTTTCTAGCGTCAGCACTACCCCACCCAGCGATCTTGGACTTGTGCGCACGGAATGGACGCCGTTCACTGGGACAATGGATGTTTTGAGAAGACTCTTGCAGTGGAACCGAGCCGAGTTGCAAATTAGGCTGGTTCGTCGTAGCGAACAGCGCCAACGCTGTCCTATGGCCAATAATGTCATGGAGCTAATCTGGTTGACGAACGGGAATGGTTGTCGCAAATTTCTATGTTATGGTACATCGATCATACGATGTATTTCAGGTTTGGAATACACGGCTGTCCCAGATCTAATTCTCACCTTGACCGTCCATACCGATCAAGGACATATACTACAGGTGCATACTATGCTCTGTTACGATTCAGTCGTAGATGCTTTCTAGTAACGCTTCTACCATAGATTGATGTTCTGGATCGTGTCCCTTCAAGGCCAGCTGTGCGATAGTCGACAGGTTGGCCCTTGGGACGTTGTAGGATGCAAGCGTGCGGTGTAGGCCCAGGTCGCGTACAAGTCTGGTTGGGTGGTATCAGTGGTTGTGCATGCCCCTTGAAAATACTGACGCGTCAATTTTGGACCCCAGTTTCTTGACGTCCTCCTCCACTGAACCCGTAGATGGTTCCCGAAGATAGAATAACGCTTCCGCTAGTGCTACCTTGTCTTCAGGACTTGCAATATCGGCCTTGAGCGCAACGACGGAGGCAAGCGTCAAACACTCTCAGAGATCTCAACATGCTCAACTCCTCGGATTAAGAACTCTTTCCACTCACGGACGTGATCCCATGCGGGATTCCGTATGTCGCTCCAAGTTGATGACCGAGCGAATGCGATAACCCAAGAGAACTAAAAAGGCATGTAAAAAGTTGAGCCTAGTTGCCATTGCTCTGGATATTTTCCTTGCCCGTATTTCTCAAGTTTCACAGGCCACAAACTTAACCATGCTGCGATCAGCAGTTTCTGTCTTGATTCCAAGTCCCTTGGCTGTGCCTTGCTCATCGGAAGGTACTTGAATAGATCTGATAGAGCGGCATAGCAAAACACCTTTGAGGGATATGGTAGTGCTGGGTTGTAGAGACCCTCTGCAAGTCACTCAATGTCTCTGATGAAGAATGGCAAACAAGAACGGACTATGGCGTACCAACGGCATGGTCCAAAGCACGAACGCCCGTCGATAGCCTGTATGCACCTCATGTTAAGCACGAGATGGAGAAGCAGTGCCTTGAGGCATACCATAGTTCTTCAGGGGTGAATAATGTTAGCTCAGCATCAAGAATGACACCAGCTGGGGCAATCATGGGGTCGGCCACTCTAGCCTTGTTCCCGTGTTCGTCTGTGTAACCAGCACCACCCTGGTGGCGTGAGTCTTTGATAGGGGCTTTGTGATGAAGACTTACTGTGTACTCGGCTGCACTCAGGGTAGTCGGAATGGCAATGTGATTGAGAAACTTGTTACCGTCTAGGTGATGAAGACGGTAGACGATGGCTTTCGTTGCATCGATGGGTGAACCCCCACCGATGGAAATAATGATATCGGCTTTGGAAGATGTGAATGCATCGATACCGCGGATGATGCCTTGAAGAGGTGCATGCTGCCCAATCTCGGAAAAGGTGGCAGCAAATGCATCGATGTCTTTGAGAATGCCTTCGACCCTGCTGACCACACTCGTCTAGCTACGTCAGCCATCGGAGCGAATGCGGATCAGATTGGAAGCTGACCTTTTCTCGGAGAGATGTGCCGGTGACGATAAACGCCTTAGTGCCACCCAAGACGGCGAGTAGCCTTGGGAGGGCTGTGTGGACACAGCCAGGACCATAGAATACGCCCTTCAACGTGTCGTGGTAGGCATAAGATCCGTGCAGATGTGTGCTGGGGTGGGCCATCGTGGGACGTGTTACTTGAGTTCTGGATCGTCCCAGTGGGGGTGATCTGTGCTACTGATCTCACGAAAGATGTGCAATGGGTAGTGCCAGGATCCGTGAACTGGCACCGCGAATCAGCAAAGAGTCCGTCGGATCGCTTTGAGAGCGCGATGAGAGGATCATCGATGTGGATGGTCCACTGGGATCGCTGCAACTAATCCCTGAGACTGACCCTGCCCCTTCGCACGACGCGGAGCCCGACGAGGGTAGGTGCATTCATTTATCCTCGTCACTGCATGTGGGATTGACTTTTAGTAGTCACACGACGTACAAGCACATTCCATTCTTTCTCAAAGGTAGCAGACGAGTTCCCGAGAGTAACACGACGCTGATCTGCTGAAATGAAAAGCACACTCCTTATCGGACGCAAATCCGCGAGGCAGACCCGTTAAATACCCCCTCGTCGACGCGGACGACGACGGCCAAGTTGACGATTGTTTTGCACGTGTGTCTTTCTCTCACACACAGCGCATACATCCACCCCCCGCCACTCGGCGCATTCGTACGTCCTCCTCCTCCCCCCCCTCCTCGTCGCTGACCTTTTCAGCACGCGCGATGGACAACGACCCCGCCACTGTCGCAGAACAACGCGCCAATGCCGTCGCAAGGCTCCGTCGCGCCGCGTCTCTCCCCCGCATGAAGGACGGCAGACGGCCCCCAATGCACATCGAGGCCGTGAGCGACGGCGAAAAGTTCCAGGCAGAGGACGAACATGAGGTCGAACAACCCACCGACGACCGTCCCCCCAGTCCCGTGCCAACACACGACTCTTCTCCAGAACGGAAGCCCACCACCCCCGAACCATCCCCGGGTCGAAAACGTCGCAGTAGGTCCCGCTCTCGCTCAAGGGGCTCCAAGGACTTCAAGGGAAAAAGACTGCCCCAGCAAATACCCCTCTCAGTCACACCGAGCAACGACTCTTCCCCCGAGGATTCTCCTCCTCCTCCTCCCCTTGCTGTCCTCCCCACCTCCGTCGTCGCACCGATACCCTCCTACTTTACCACTCCCCCTCCATCGCGAGTACTCATGTCCCCAAACCTCTTGTCGCCAGGGACACCCCTCCTCTATCCTGGCACCTCGCCGCCCACACCGTTGATGCCCACTCTCGATGCTATACAAAAGGGTCTTTTGCGGTCAAACAGCGTGGCTGCGCGCATGCAGGCTCTTCACAAACTCACCGGTGGAAATCTAGAATCTCAAGATGCCACCTTTGCTTCTCCCTCGATCTCTCCCCAACCCGGCGTGGTCAAACTTGGTCGCAATAATACCATCTCTGGAGGAGAACGCTCGGCTGCCCGCGTGAAACTCTTTACCGCGCTCAATGAGAGGATCAAAGAGGCTGAAGAAGGTGGCACGAGTGCTGGCGAGGAACGCCCCGTCGTATCCACCCCCGCAAAACGGAGACGGCGCAGATCAGCACGCAATTCAGCCAGCAAATCCAATCAGGCTGCCGCAAACGACGACTCCGAGGTACTGTCCACCTCAACGAGTACTCCAACCCATCCTCCGACACCACTGCCACCCTATACCCAACCAGTCGCAGAACCCAGTCGCACCGCGTCCACTACACCTATCCCTATTCAGCCTATATCCACTCCTAATATTAGCCTTGATGAGAATACTGCAGGTAGCCGTCAAACTACCCCTGTCCGGGCCGTGCATAGCAATCGAAGGCGGAGTATAGTCGTCGAAATAGACGATCCGCCTTTCCCTCCACATTCGACCCATCCCGAACTCCCCACTACCCCTAGTCGCTCGTCTCCTGGACGCGCTCAGCGCTTGCTCCAGCCGTTTGATGGCCCGTCGATCGAATCAACCGACTCGGCCCTGGGTGCTACCAGCACGCCCTTGTACCTCTCGATTACCCATAGGTCCCCGTCAAGGCAGGGTCTCTTCCCGTCCAGTCCATTTGCTACACCACACAAGGAACTGTCACTCTCTTCTCGTGATGACGGCGATGACATGGAGCGAGAAGAAGTCGTGTACCCTGCCGAACATCGACGGTCACCCTATATGCGTGCCTCTGATAGACAGGCAAGCTGGATTGATCACCCAGGTCAGTCTTGTCAATTTCTTTTCAATGATGGGTGTAATGATATTCGCAGATTTGGAGTCCAATATTGCCGTCCATGACGAGGATGAGGAGGATAAAGAACAATTACGTGGCGTGGTCGAGGAAGACGACGATCAGACCCCTCCCGAGTCACCTCACGAAGAATCCGAACCTCAGACAGAGGAGTCTTCACCTCGCGCTTCTTCAGATTCCAAGGAGCTTGTGGACGACATCGGACCCTCTCTCGAACAACCTTCTGCTCCAAGCTCGTCGTCACAAACAACGACAGTGCATGCCACTTCTACACCCCTCGTTGGCGACGAGTCAGATTCTTCGCAGCAGGCTTATCCTCAGCGCCTTTCGGTCGCGTCACGTATACAAAGTGATCGATCACCCTTGGCTACAGACTTTGATCTGGACAGTTCACTAACGGTGCCAGAAACGCCGCTGAAGCGAGAGGGCTCTCTTGGAACATGGGGGAAAATGCTTGTCGGTGCCCTTACAAGGAGCAGCTCGAGCAATGGTCGTCGATCTCGGACCAATAGCATAGCTACACGGGAACGGAGGCAGAACACGGACTCGAGCATTAGCCGTGAGAGTGGTGGAAGTTTGGCAAGCCCTAAAGCGGACAAGGGCGAGCAGGGGTCGACATATCCCCTGGGTGGTCAACAACCAGTGATGCAATCATCGTCCGCTTCGGCGTCGATGCAGTCATTGGCGCTGCCAACGCCACCAAGAGGTGGCGTCTCTCCGATTCCGCTGGCAACCAATCAGGATCTTACCAAATACAACCAAGATGCTAAATTGTTCCCTTTTCCAGGGATCAAGAAGCTTGAGGAGCAACGTATCAACAGCCGGAATCGTCGGGGGTTATCGATATCGTCGTCTACTCCAGATATTGTCTTATCTCTCCACGGAAACGAGAACGAAATGCCCCTTCCCTCAAGCTCGTCGAGTAACACGCCATCTCACTCTCCTGACCTCAAACGGGACCGGGTTCTTGCACATCAGGCGTCGGATACCCATCTCCTCCCCAAGTTTAAAAGCTTTAATTCCCCTCCGCTATCGACCGCACCTTCGTCGTCGTCATACGACTATCTCAGCGGCGGGCAAATACCTACTAGTCAGTCGCCCGGTTCTGTCCTACTGAAAACACTTCCCACCAACCGTGAAGGTGTCCGAAAGTGGCTTAGCAATAGATTTGGGTCATCAACGCCTACTTTGGCAAGTAACTCACTTGGTCCGACCGCTCAGACCATCCGACCGCCTGCGCCTTCCAAAAAGCCTTCTCTTTCCGAGATATTAAGGTTGAAGAAGGAAAATGACCTGACTTCAGATTGGGAAGACATTGGTTCTCCGGAGAAGTCGAGGACGCCAACGAGCAGTACCAATGGAACCCTATCGTTTGGGAAACCGCAAAATGGAGAGTTTTCTCCCGTCAGCCCAAATGGAAGTTCCTTGCATGAGGACATGCAAAAGACACCCCGAGCAAGCAAGATCTCCAGGTCAGGCAGTGGTATGTCTCCTTCCCCAATTGAACCCTCTGCGCCCTCTGCTTTGGGAACCTTCACATCTCCCCCTACGCCATCACCACCGGAGCCTGCGCCGCCATCCACGCCCGAACCTTGGTCGTCCTTGTCCGATTATCCTCCTCCAACTACTTCGGAGTCTTCTTCAAATACGTCCTCGCAGTACTCAGATCTTCCCTCTAAAAGCACTATTATAATGGAGCGTCTGGATGAGATGCTAGGCCGTGGGTCAAAGGGTTCCGTCTGGCCGTTGCCGATCGATGACCCGCCTCGGAAGTTATTGTTGGCTGCGCCTGTCCTGCAGGTAGTCAACTCCGATACAGTCAAGGATCGCTTCCTCTTCCTATTCAACGACATCTTTATCGTTGCCAAGCCCATCGTCCAAGACCCAGACACGTTCCTTGAGTTGACAAAGCCAAATCCTTCGGACAGAAAATTCGTCGTGAAGAATGTCGTGTTCCTTCGTAATCTGCGGTTTAGTGGTGAACGTGAAGAGCCTCAATCACGCAGCGTGCCGCGCAATGCCCTTACTCAGTCTTTTATTGAGCAATTTGTCAACAACGCCGATCAAGCCATCGTGTTTCTATTTGACAATTTGGGACAGCCCAATGACCCCGTGGCACTTGCAAGGTTGTTATTCCGTACGCCAGAAATCGACCGCGCGCAGCTCGGGGATTATCTTTCCAGGAGGACATCACGTGTCGTCCTCAAGCACTACCTCGATGTGTTCGGTTTCACGGGTGTCAGGGTGGACAAGGCGTTGCGCATCTTTTTGCAGACCATTCATATCCCAACTCGCGTCTCTCAGGGAGTCAGCCCCTTAGATATCCTACTTGACTCCTTTGCTAGCCGGTGGTATGATGCCAATGGGAAGCAGGTCGCTTATGACAAGGACCTGGCTTACAGGTTTTCAAGAGCGATCGTACAACTCAATGAGGTTTTACACGGCGGACTGTCTCAGGAACCTGGTTTGACTAGGCATGTGGGGAGAAATGTTACTGCGAGAGACTTTTTGGATGCGTTCCGACGTCATGATCCTCGCGGTCTGCTGTCTGATGACATTCTTAGCGACGTTTACGAGTCCGTCTACCGGGAACCGCTTTCACAAGCGCGCCACCCATCCTCCAATGGACCTGCCGAGATCACGGTCACCTTCAAACGCGCGCTGCCTTTGCGGCTGACTTACAAAGTTCAATCGGAACCGGTTGTCATTCGCATCCCACAACCTGACCCCAATTTCACAATCGAGCTGTTTGGGCACAATCTTGCGTTTGAACCACTGGTTCTTACTTTTGCCAAGTCGTCCGAGGCGTCTTTTAGGGTGACAGGGACCTTGTTTGGCACGACAACGATGTTGATGTTGCGCTCTGGCTCGAACGCACTACTCTACACCGGTCTTCCCTCGAGTTGTCCAATCTCTGTGGAGCGCGCGTTCATGCGGAATACGTTTCAGGTTGCATTCCTGAACCACAATAGCACTCTCCGAAGATACATGTTCAGTTTCGCGGATCCCCTTGTCCGTCACGAGTGGGCGACATCGTTGAAGAGATTGACGGATGCCTCCACAAACACGTCTTCTGTGGGCTCGAACGTCTCGCCGTTCCAAGCCAAGTTTGCGCGGGCTGTCAGTGATATCGCGTTCAGGGTATTGCAGGAGACTCTTATCGGTCCGGAAACGTTCTACGCCCAACAGTCGCCGGGGAAGCTAGGTAGCGTGCTGAAGCGCCTCGACTCCTCGAACAACTCCCGACATAATTCCCAGTTTTCATTCTCTTCTCGCGACATCACCAATTCTTCTGATCTTGTCCGGTCGAGGTCGAGGAGCAAGGCATATCCGTACCAGGGGTCTGCAAAGCCAGAGATGGATAGTAACCGGATGACGCCTTCCCATTCGAGAAGTAGCAGTGAGGAGGATGGGAACGGGAGCGATCCACGGATGGAAGAGCGGCTATGGTCCGGAAAGGATTTGGAGTTGTTTTGCAAGCAGAACAGTTCGATCGCACAAGTGGTCGAGTTGCTACTGCCTACGATATCCAATCAGCCAATCCAATCATGACACATTCATTGGTGAGTCACTCGGGATTTGTTTCTGGGAGGATGTTGACAAACGCGTCGGTGTCAGATTTCCTACTCTCGTTATCGATCCTAGTCTCAGCAATATCTATCAACACTATCCTTTACCTAGTCACCTCAGCTCATTAGTATGTGTATTCATTCATCGTTTTACTGTAAAGACTGCCATGTCGTCCAACCACGTCGCACACGCATTTCTTTTTCTCTTTTGATTTCTTTTTCAATGTCATCGTCGTCTCTGGTCTTGAGTGTGTGGCTTGATGAAACCGAGCACCAAAACGGGTATGGAGGACACGTCTTGCCGAGGCTGTCCACCGTCGCTCGCTCATTTCCCCTCTGCCTCGATGCTCCGTTAAGCACACCCACCACCCACCTCCTTTCATTGTCCAGAGCTCTCACCAGCACCAGTTGGCCATGGCAAGGACGTATGCCGACGTGAACGCATCCTTGGGACGTCCCTGGTACGACTACGGTCAGTCCCATCACTCCACAGTGACGTCTGCAGATGTATATATAAACACTGCCAACAGAAAATTCAAACATCGAGTGGAGCTCACCAGATCGCTATGAGATTATCGAACGCATAGGAGGTGGAAGGTATTCCGAGGTAGCGCCCGCTGCGAACCGAAGAGTACTGTCTCGCTCAATCACGCCACCCAGGTCTTCAAAGGCATCGACATGGTCAACTCGGAGACCTGCGTCGTAAAAGTCCTCAAACCCGTTGCGCCGAGAAAGATAAAGCGGGAAGTCAAGATCCTCCGCAACCTGACCGGTGGCGCCAACATCGTCGCTCTCCGGGATGTCGTCCAAGACCCCTCTGCACACTATCACAGTCTCGTGATGGAGTACGTGGAGAATGTGGAGTGGAAGGCGTTGTACACCGTGCTGAACGAACTTGACATCAAGTATTATACCTTCCAGCTGCTCAAGGTGCGCAGAGATCGTGTCCTTGGTGAGGCTGAACTCACTCGATCGTCCCAGGCACTGGATTTTGTGCACTCGAGAGGTATCATGCATCGAGACGTGAAACCCGGGAACGTCATGATCGATCACCGACGCCGAAAGGTGGGTCGCACACATTGGTGATGGGTGGCGTCACCAACTGGCTGTTTCATTATTAATTCTCTAGCTGAGACTGATCGACTGGGGGCTAGCCGAGTTTTATCATCCTGGCACATCCTATCACATCCGAGTCGGGTCCCGCTATTACAAAGCGCCTGAACTACTCGTCGGGTACAAGCTGTACGACTACAGCCTCGATATCTGGAGTGTGGGATGCATGCTGGCTTCCATGGTAAGCATCGACCTCGGTATCCCAGGTTCTCAATCACCGGTTGTTGTGGCAGATTTTCCGGAAAGAACACTTTTTCCGCGGTGTAGACAACGATGACCAGTTACTCAAAATACTGAGAGTCCTTGGTACTGATTGCTTCGATGCATGGCTGAGAACGTATGGCATACCATTTGAAACAGATCTTGATAGTCTTCTCCAAGTGTCAGTATACATGCCTGAACCTGCTCTTTCTTCCACGCGTTCACATGTCCATTTAGATACCCCAAGCAACCCTGGTCACGTTACGTTAGTCCCGACAACCACAACTTCGTCACCACCGAAGCATCAGACCTGCTGGACAAACTGCTTCGATATGACCACCAGAAACGGCTCACGGCGCGGGAAGCCCAAGGCCACTCCTATTTCAGTAGGCACCAATATCCGCTCATTCCATCCAGTGTTTACATCACATGTGCACAGATTCGGTTAGACTCGAGGCAGCCTCCCACAAGGAGGATTCAACAGAGTATATCAGCGATTCCGGTTTTTGTTCAATGTAAAGATGATAGCCCCTTTAATTTCGCCGATGGTCCACAGAGCGACGTTCGCTCTTGCAATAGTATTTTCTTGGGGTAATCGTGTTCAAGATACGATCACAGCACATCATGTAGCGTTTATGCATCTACAACACATATAATCACTCACCAACGTGCCGGTTGCCGTGCAATCGAGCGGTAAAATGGAAAACGAGGCGGTGTACGTAGGCCAACACGCCGCCGCTCGCCATGCCTTGCCAGCCGCGTGTTGGTCATGCCATGACAAGGTGGCCAGCCAGCCAGTCCAAGATATAATTCGCCCAGCCAGGCGGCCCTGAAACCACATTTCTCCTGTTATCGACCACCGTCGTCTGCTTAAAGCTAGCTCCTCTCACCATGGAAGCAGGCTTCCAGTATCGTCCACGCACAGCAAGTGGACCTCCCCACAACTATTTTTACACGCCCTGTGCCCGTCCAAAGACGAGCGACACAACCACATCGCCATTCTCTACCCGATTGCGCGTTCCTCCGCGGCCTACTGTGACGTGCTGCTATGAAACCCCCACGGCCCACTCTCCGCGTTGGAAGCGTTCGTCAGACTACCCATTGCGCGACCAAGAAAATGATGTCAGGCCTGTGCACAAACAGAGCATCGAAGAATGGGTCAATGAACAGGCTCATTTAGTCGACCGCTCCAACTACGAACGAAGGGCGCGACCGATGGGGAAGGAGGAACTACGGCAGCGGATGTGGGATGAACTGGTTTATGAGTACGAAGCAGAGGCGCAGAAATGGATGAATCATGAAACGGAGATGCGGAGAAGGGCGCAAGCACAGGAGCGGGAAGAAGCACGACGAAGGATCGTCCGAGAAGACATCGTTCGGATCCAGGCTCGGGTACGGGAGAGAAGAGACAGCGAGAAACAGGCTATTGCGGAAGAACGAAGAAGGGCTGTGGAGAGAGCGAGGGACCAGGCGCAAAGGGACCAAGTCCGAGCAGAACGCGCGATGCTCGAAGCTTGGAACGCGTACGAATCTCGGTGGGCTGCCATTTCCGCCTCGTCTGAGCCACTCGAATTTCGTGATATTCCCTGGCCACTTGTAGCTGCCCCTGCACGGGTAGCGGACCTGACTCCCGGGGGCATCGCCAATTTCCTGCTGCATCCAGCACACTCACCCAATCACTCACGACGAGAAAGGATTCGTACTGCCTTGCTCCGCTGGCACCCAGATCGGTTCCGTCGTATCCTAAACAGGGTTGCTGACCCAGAGAAAAGAGAGATTGAGGAAGGCGTGGGTGTGGTCGTGAGGTGTCTGAACGAGCTATTGGCAAAGGAAGGGAAAGCGCTACAGCAGGTAAACCTTGGTTCACAAAAAAAGGAATGGTTGCTCATATAAGTCCAGGGTAAATTGAGAGCCGCTACAGTCCACACCGCGTAAAATATCTGCAAGCCATGTTCTGGCCAAGCGGACCACAGGGTTCGCAGAAAGCCGGTTTCTCTGGCAGTGCCAAGAAACTCTGATGTCGATATGAACGAATCATGAAGATGTACTCACTGGTATCGCGAGTGTACCTGTATGATATATGTCAGTGGTACAATGTCACGATAAATGTAGTCCGTACGTTTGGATACTTGTTGTAAACTGACGATCTTTACGGGTGAAGAGTTATACACCTTGCGGACAAATAATTCGAGCGTTGATAGTTTAAACAACTGACCAGCTAGAGAAGATGAAATTACTGCACCCGGTGATTTGGTTGCGAAAACAATCGAAGATGAGTTAGGTGACTTTCTGATTAGTATTCTGTGAAGGCTGCGTAGGTCTGCAATGTGGTACCAACATGGTATGCACCAATCAAATGGAATCTGTACGACAAAAATTAGCCAGCATCCTGTCATGGTGGTACTACTTTGGCTGGATACTTCAAACTTCAGAGTGAACGCAGACAATGTTATTGCTGACTAACCGAATTCGGCAATGACTTTGGCACAAATTTTGTACTCTTCAGCGACCACCATGCTCCGTCAGTTTGCGCGTCTCCCACTCCGTAGAAGCTTGTATTCACGAGCGGGCACCAGTCCTCAATCATTTTCACGATATACTCGCTCATTTTACGCGCTTGGTGCATCGGCAACCATCGCAGGATACTTGGCTTGGTCATGGAGTTCCAACACTCGACATATATCACTAGACTCGGAACCCATCTCTGGTGTGTCTGTTTCTTGTTAGGCGGGGAGTTACGTATGACTGTCCGCGTGTGCTTAGTGCCAAAGCAGTCGTCTGCATTACCAGAGCCGGCTGTCCCGAGAGCATCTGATGCACCAACACCTTCCGCACCCCAAAGCGACACACCGGAGTCAGCCACGGTGTCTTCCGAGGGCTCGGAACCTTCTCCTGTCCCACCAGACAGTTCTGCGGAAGGTGAAGGTGCTGAAGGAGAGTCGTCTGGTGGTGCATTCAACCCGGAGACGGGGGAAATTAACTGGGATTGCCCTTGCCTCGGTGGGATGGCCCATGGTCCCTGTGGTCCTCAGTTCCGAGAAGCCTTTTCATGTTTCGTGCACTCGGACGCAGATCCAAAAGGTATCGACTGTGTAGAAAAATTCAAGGCTATGCAGGATTGTTTCCGTGAGCACCCCGATGTTTATGGAGATGGTACGTGGATATACTCTTGCAAGCGTGCCACGGTCTCATCTTTGTCGCAGAAATCATGGCAGATGAGGATGAAGAACTTCCTGTTGATCCTGAGGCTACTGACAAAAAAGGTGACCCGCAGCCTCCAGATGATGTTCCATCAGAAACGACACAACCAGCAACCCCCGCATTATCTTAGGTTTATGGACATTATAGACATAGCTGATCAAGTACAGATTTATAGCATTCACAATCACTACTCAGTACTGAGATACACAAAAGTGAGTGGACATTGATACTATCACGAATTTCAAAGGTGAGGTTAGTTTTGGAATCGTTTCTCGATAACCTGGTCATTTAGCTTGTATCCGTTGGCCGCAAATAACTTTGAACGCAGGAATGGCGATGTGTCGTAAATGTCGTGCTCCTTTGCCTAGACTGATGTCAGCTATCATCACACACGGTGAAGTCGTCTCTTACCCTCTCTTCCAGTTCCGAGACTTTGATTGTTATCAAGCTCGGTTGCTCGCGCCTTTGGAGTTGATAGAAACGTGCTTTCTCTTTGACGAATTGACCAAGAATAAATGCGAGTAGTTCTTCATAGTCTCGAGCTTGTGTCAGATACTTGCGGAAACTCTGAACTCTGACAGTTAGCTCCCGGCAAAATGGCGCATCACCCCACGCACTCTTTCAAGTGTTTTTTTGATGGTCAATTTCTGTGCATTGACAAAGCTGTTCACGGCGACAGAAATAGCCAAATCAATGTCATCGGGACGAACGTATTCCCTAAGACACATCTTGGCGCTGGCCTCCGCCATCCGAATCATGCTCTCCAGGTGACGTATGGTGATGGGGTATGAACCTGTGGCTAACGATTCCCGTCGAAGGTCAACAAAAAGGCGTGACAACTTTTCTTGGTCCATGTCGTACAATTGGGGTCGGACTCTCTCCCGCGCGTACATGATGTACTTGCGTAAAACGTCCTGGGGTATAAGCTAATGGAGGGTCAGGTTTAGTTTCCTCTCTCAGATGGTGTGACATACGTCAGCGTCTAGGGTGGTACCAACATCCATCTCTTCCTTTTCGGGTGTAAACTTGGGGTGGCTACGAAGATGACTCCCCACCACAAAACGTGCAAGGAGCTCATCTTGCACTGGGTCTACGGTATCTTTTACAACGCAGAGCACATCAAACCGCGAGAGGATGGGCTCCGTCAATTCAACGTTTTGTTGGAATGGTATCGTAGGGTTGTATCTTCCACGAATTGGATTGGCTGCAGCAATGACCGCACACCGAGCACGAAGTGTTGTCACAATGCCAGCCTTTGATATGGAGATAGACTGCTGTTCCATGGCTTCGTGGATAGAGGTTCGGTCCGCATCATTCATCTTGTCAAATTCGTCGATGAGGCATGTCCCTTTGTCGGCCAGGACAAGCGCTCCCCCTTCGAGTGTCCACTCACGGGTGACGGGATCTTTTCGAACACTGGCCGTCAAACCCACAGCGGATGCTCCTTGACCAGTGGCAAAGACGGAACGATGCGCAGTTTTTTCAACGTACTTCAAGAACTGAGACTTTGCTGTGCCGGGATCACCAAGAAGGAGAACGTTGATGTCACCTCGGATAGGATGCTTCCGCTTCACATCCTTGGGGATGCCGCCAAAGAGGGAGAGCGCAATAGCAGTTTTGATGTCTTCATGGCCATATATCGAGGGTGCGATAGATTTGATGATCCTCTTGCGGATACGGTCATCCCGAGCGAGGGCTCGAATATCCTTTTCATCCTCTTCAGTGAGCCTGAATGCAGCAAAGAGGTCCTCCTTTTTATTGATGTGGTTTGCTTCAATGATGGTGGAGAAGACAGGAAAACCATTTTTGGAGTTGAGGGATGCATCAAAGTTGTTGCGGTATATTCCAGTCACTTCCTGGTATCTGGCAGTGAGAATTGTCCACTTCTTAGAGAATTAAAGGACGGACAATCTCTTCCCCTGGTTTCGCCTGGTCGATCAAATCCCAAAGGAGAATGACCTCACGATGCCTTGGGAGACGACCCGGTGGAACAGATCCTGGGGATTCTTGCAAGGTCATTCTCTGATAGTTGCGATACACGGTCTGGAGAGAGGTCAATGTACGAGAGGATGATTAGCGCACCACTGACCTGCTCAGAGTTGACTGGGAAAGGTCCCTTACTCTCGCAGTTAGGGCAATAGCTGATCTTTACTTCCTTTGTCGCATCTTGGTAAAAAGGACCCAGCACAGCACCACACTTGCGACAGTCAAATTTCACATACTTCAGCTGAGGGAAAACCCCGGTTCGACGAGTGACAACACCGGAGACTCGAACGAGATTGTTCAAGTTGGAGCGGCGAAGGTCACGCAGGGACGAGCTGAGCGGAAGATCAGCAATGCGAACGTGGACCTCAGAATGGATGCGTTCATATGATGGATAATAAACAAGAATCGCGTTCAGTGCCACTTCATCGAAAATTGTCAGCATTGCAGCTGGAGAGTTGGTGAGAAAGTAAGCAAGGATGGGTTTTGAGACTGCAAGATGAAGATATGACACTTCGAGGGACTCGGCATTCGCTGGGGAGAGGTTTCAGGATGTGGAAAAGTCACTGCACATCCACTCACTCTCTCCAAGATTGCGAATGCGTTGACCATATACTGAGCTGCCGTTCTCGTCGACATAAGTCATCAAGAATTGGCGGAAATGTTTGACGATGGAACGGCGAACTCGATCATTTGCTATCCATTCGACGATCGATTTTGCCTTGATATCACTCAGTTGCTCCAATGGAATTTCCTGTTGAACGAGCCATCAGCAAGGATATTCACTTGTGAGAAGCATACCGACATCATCCAGTCCATCCATATCGTCCAAATCCCGACGTTCGTCATACTGACGACGGGTGCGCCGTTTCATGCGACCAAGACCAAGACCGCCATCCATAGCATCCTCGTCGTCCATGTCGTCGCTCTCAAGAAATCGAGGGGCACGGCTTCTAACAGCAGCACGCCCTCCTGCTCTGCCACTACGCTCTAATCGATCCCTTCGATCCATCTTTGCCTCTGCGGCCCTGCGAGCAGCGGCGGACATTGCTTCAAACTCTTCCTCATCATCAATATCACGGTCGGAATAGTGATCAAGGAGTTCGTTAGCAGTGTAGTCTCTTTCGTGGACCAATGAAGAGTGAGTGGGGAAGCTGTGATACTTGCATAGACTTACTCCTCCATGTCGTCTGCAAAAAGATCTTCGCCCTCACCACCCTCCTCGTCATCGTCAAGATCCCTTACCGCATCACGTTCGTCCATACTATCGTCCGTATCCGAAAATGGAGCTGGAGGAGACGACGGGGGTAATGAGGACGAGGAATCTCGCCGCTGAGGGGTATGGTGTGGGACCGGGGAACTCCCGAGAATTCCGGGAGACCTGGCACGCTTATTTCGTCTGGGTGTCTGAGACTGAGATGGATTTGAGGTCTGAGCAGGTCAACGAGATACATTTTGCTTACCATGATGGTAGGAGGACAAGAAACAAATAGCGCGACGCGACGCGTTGGTCTGAGTTCGAAACCGTGTAATTATTGTTTTTCAAAAGAGAAAATAATGATTTACACAAAACATGCCAGTCGACTGGCAGACAGCGGTGAAGGAAGAGGAGGCGTATCTGCGCAAGGTGCATCCAACTGCAGACGATATTCCAGGATGCATGTCCCTCCTCGACGGCTTTCTCCTGTGCCATGGCGCGTCCTCAGTGATCTTACCTTTCTTTCCGTCTCACATGTTGCAGTGGTTGGATCTCAGGTGAAATCGCTCTATAGACATGGGCGGATGTCGCAATGTCATGACAAGATGGAGGACTTCAAGTTCTGCATGAGTCTCAAGTCAATGGAGCCGGCGGTGAAAAGAGATGCTTGGATCCGACGACGTGCAGAATGGTGGGCCAGTAGACGACTCGGGAAGTGCAGCGAGAACGTGTGGGATGTCAGGAAGTACGTATCTGATCACTCTTCATTAAAATCACTGATCACGCTATTCAATGTTAGGGAACCCTTGTCAAACTGGCCACCCAGTCTCTCTGACAATGCGACACAACCCTCCGATACAATCGCTTAAACCGTTCAGACAACGGGTGACTTAATTGATGGGGAAACCATGGTGTTTCCTGATGTCACAGGTCTCATCTGTGCCAACCATTAACTTCAGATCTAATACCTGATGAGCGTATTCACATACTTGATATTCTGGAACACTCATGAGCTTTGCTTTGTCAATCCGCTTGCAACGCAGAGACACTGCAAGTCTATTATAGCATACGTCTTGCAAGTTTTCTTTTCCCATAGTTTGGTGAGTACGCCCCGCCGGCAGAGCTATTCAACAAAGAGAACCGTTGTCAATCAGGCTTGTCGGTTCAGAACCAGCAAATGAGCATTTCCCTAGTATCGCTCGGTCTCGATCTTACCCCTGTTATTCCATCGAACCTCAAAGGTGCTTTGGAGAATGGTCTACGCTTGCCTGGTACGAATTTTCCTGGTCCTATCTTGTTCCTCCAGCGTGGTATGCACCGAGTTACCAACTCGCCTGACGGTCTTTGTCATGACGCATCGTAGGTCTGCGCATCCGTCTTACTGCCATTTTGTCGATGGAACCAAGGTATATGCGTCTATTTCTGGAGCTAAGTAGGAACACATTTCTGGTTTCCCGAAAGGCCTCCCTCCAAAGTGCTTGCGTTCCGATCCTTTCTGGTTGAGGATATTCTTTTCTTAACGAGGGCCGGGGTACTATCCACGCAACCAGGCAACACGCTGTCGAATACAGCGTGCGATACCGTGGAACTTGGACAGTTTATGGCCCGCGTTATGGCCAAAATCCTTTCCCGACCGCTCTCCTTTAGCACTTGCAGTATACAAAATCTCATCAATAGAACGAATTAGTCTCCCTCCGATATCATCGTCAACTCGGGTGGGAGCCTCGCCTCCCCCCTGATATGGCACCTTGACGAGATATGGCTTCCCAGGTTAATGTATCACCTCCGGTATTTCCGGGACATCTTATCTATCTCCCTTTGGCCGACCTGACTACTTTGCATGACCTGCTACAGGGGCTACCACCTCAGACACCGCGGACTACCAGGGATCTCGTCTGCTCGCCTAAGCTTGTTCGTATGCCTTGAAACATCACGACAACGTAAAAGCTAGATGAAACTAGGCTGCTCGAGACAGCAGGTTGACTGCGTGTCCAGGCGGCAGCGAAAGGTGAGCAACCACCGCCAGAAGCAAGCGACACAACGATTGCTATTGATTCGCTTGTTTTGAATGTGTAGGCTCATCTTTTCGGATGAATGTTCTATTCACGACACACCAATGCATCTGTTACTACCTGCTAGTCCCTCCAACCTTTGCACAGGCGCCCGAAGTTGGAAGGAAGGGTTTGTGATAGCGCTGACTTGTATATAGTAATAAGGCTGGGGAACTTGGTACAGTAAAATACAATGTTGTAGCAGATAATTTCCTATGATATCATCATCTAATGAATCCAAGACTGCGATAGCGCATATGTCCTCTAAATAATGACCATCTACCTAGTCCTCATTGCTCTTTTACCGCTCTCCATATTGGGGTGATAGCCTGTGCAACTGTGTTGGCAGCCACTTCCATGTAACTGCGCTCCACCTCATCTGTTACCGCTGCCCATATCCTGCGAGCACGCCACCTATC
The DNA here is from genome assembly GCA_038094075.1 of Xerocomus spinulosus. NCBI lineage: Eukaryota > Fungi > Basidiomycota > Agaricomycetes > Boletales > Boletaceae > Xerocomus > Xerocomus spinulosus. The sequence continues at coordinate 36,973 of JBBPTN010000033.1, read as the reverse complement.
GGGGTGAAACCTCCGATGACTCTTCTCGACAAAGACTCTGTAATCCTGTGTCCGCATATGATTCCGTACGGTCGCAAAGAATGCTTCCACTGCAGACCAGTCAATGTCTTCAATCGTCAGACGCGAGGGTGCATGTAGCACAGGCCACGGAATGTCGTGAAAGGTAATTGATTGTCCGGGTGTGAATTTGGCCGTGTCAAACTCATCAGAGAGCAACCGGTAACGTTCCAATGCCCTGTGAGTCGACCATGGCCCGGACTCCCAACGCTGTCTCTGTCGTCGCTGCCTGATTTCGCGTTGCCGTTCTTCTTCTTCTCTCGCAAGCCTTTCTGCTTCTTCTTGTGCCCTCCGTCTTTCTCGTTCGGCGGCTTCATGCTGTTGTCTTAGTCTTTGCTCCTCTTCTTGCCGTCTTTGCTCGGCCCTAGCAAACCGCTCCTGCGCCTCAGCACGCTCACGAGCCTCCCTTTTCTTGCGTTCCTCCTCCCATATCGGACGGTCCTTCTCGAGTTCCCGGAGCTTGCGAATGGATTCAGCAATCTCGTCCTCATGCGAAGGGCTGGCCTCGGAAGGCGTTTCTCCCGGACCGTCATCATCCTGTGTGTTTGTTTTCGTGGTACTAGCTTCGTCTTCATCCGCTTCATTTAATGGTTCTGTAACTGTGTCAACTTGTGCTCAAAAAATTGAACACAGGAACGTACCAGGAGGTGGGAAAGCAAAACGCAGAAAATCGGCAAACTTCATATGAGATGTATCGAAGTTTCCATGCCCGCGCAGCCTCTCAGAACATTTCTTTTCGTGCCGAGCACGGGTCTGGCTCATGCTTTTGTGTGACTTGGGGGGTAAGGTTCGAGCTCGTTTGCATCCAGGGGACCGATCACAGGACATTCGATCACTGTCATTATCAGATTCTGGGAATATGTTGTCTAAAGTTCGATGTAAGAGCGAACGACAAAAGTCACAACAATGAAACTCACTCTTCCGTTTGATAGTTTCTTCAGTTTTCCGTGGGGTATTTTGCGGCGAGAAGGTGCCATCGCTATCGACCCGCATTGAGAAACTGCTCCCAGCAGGGCCGGTGGTCTCTTGAGTATCGACCCGCATAGAGAAACTGCCCTCAACAGGACCAGCGGTTTCTTGAGCTCGCCTCACACAGGCTGACCTGTTCCTTGCCCATCTCGCAAACCGTGCCTTCCTAACTTTATCTCGGCTGGTCGGATTGGGTTTTCGATCAACTCTTGGCTTTTGCGAAAAGGATTCGTCTATGACCATTTTCTCGACCTCATCCTCATCAACATCTGAATCAAGGTCGGATTCATCTGTCTCCGGAGGGCGAGACCGAGCCTTCTTCTGTGCAACTGTTTCGCTTGGTTCTGGAGATGACCACCGCGATCGTTTGCCTGAATCTGGATCGGCAGTCTCGAACTCTTGGCTAGGTAGGTCAATCCAAGTGACGGTAGAGCATATAGGCCAAGGGTATACAACGCAGTGGTACTTGGGGTCGAGTTTGTATATCTCCCATTGCTCTTGATAGCAATGGACCTTTTTACTAGCAAATTTGATATAGTAAATGCCACGGATCGTCAGACAGTTCGTTCCGCTTACCCGCATATGTCAATGACGCGTGGCCAGAACCCTTCGTCTTGTACGCCTTCTGCAAGACGCGCTCGGGGCACGAACCGCCAAAAGCTCGCGCCCTTTGGAGTAGTTTCGGTGACGATGCGTTTAGGTGGTGGGATGGAACCAGAACCGTTGAGCTTTTGGTTGTTGGACTCTCTGACGTGCGCGGTCTTGGGATCAAAGGATGCGAACGAGAGTTTCGAGTCTGAGAAGCGCAAGAGACGAGAGGGTTGGGTTGGATCGAGTAGACCAGGTTTTGTACCGCGAAGGGTAGGCAAGTTTGGGTGTTGAGATGCACGAGCCCCGTTTGCAAGTGGTGGGTCAGTGCAAGCCATCTTGGTTTGATCAGAACATGTGCGTCAACTATATTTGTGGGGCGTGTAGAGCACGTGCCCTGCTCTTTGACAATTGTATTGTTGACCGCATCTGAAGAGGGTGGATAGTAAGCACTACCGGAATGCGGGCCTAGTCGGAGTGGGGGAGATCGGTTCAAAGTGATCCGTAGATGACTCCAACGCAGAGATCGACCCCTTTGTACGACTACCCAACTTGGCAAAGTGTCTCTCTTCTGACACATTTTGACTCTACCCAGGCCCATGTATCATATTCTCACAGCGGCCGGTTCTCACTTTACCGCAGACACTGCAAAGTTATGACTACCCTCAGGAACTTTCAATCCGAAATCGAAGAAATCCATGCTCGCGAACGAGCCAGGCATCGCACCCAGCCTATCCGTACGCTGCCCTCTCAGGACGCCCAACGACGTGAAACACTCCCACCCAGCATATCCGACGCAGGCAGCGGTCCATATGGCCAGTCTGATTCACATTCATTCGAACAAGAGCTGCAGATTATGGTGATTCCGGCTCGGTCGTGGACATCCGACAGCCTTGACACCTCTATAGGAATTACTTGCTACACACAACGATGAGCAAGCACGAAATGCCTTGGCATCTCTTCTGACCCAATTTCAGGGGGAGTATGTCTTTCATATCGGTCTCCGCCCGCCCCTTGATCTACTCTTCACTGGAGAGCAGATCGACAGTGCCCCAGGTTGGACTGGTATTGATCGAGTGCAAGAAGAAGTGGACATGCTAGCAACTAAACTTTCCAAAATCCAAGATGACATTGGAGGTAAAGTACGGTCTTGTCTTGATCACACCTTTGCCGCTACCCTGGAACTCATCTCGGGTACTGGGCTAGGCCTCACTACTGTTTCGAATCGGGGGTTCTCACCCACGAACAACTCTTCTACTACGTCTACCACCCCCGAGTGTTGCCATGATTCCTGAAGTCCGCTGTGCTGTGGTTGGCAATGTCGACTCTGGAAAATCAACCACGCTTGGTGTACTAACTAGAGGTAGTCCCAATGAATGGTGTCATCCTGTCCTCTTTAAACTATCCAAACAGGTGCTCTCGACGATGGGAGGGGCAGAGCACGAGTGACACTTTTCCGACACAAGCATGAAATAGAGACCGGTCGGACTTCCAGTGTTGGCATGGAGGTCAGTGCTACCTTGTAGTTGAATCGAGCTGGTTCATAACCATCACATAGATTCTCGGATTCTCGGTGTCCGGCGTCCCAGTCTTGCCGGGTGCGACTGGCCCACATGATGTGGAAGGTGCACGGCGTGACAAGCTGGGATGGGACGAAATATCTGCTCGTTCGGCAAAAATTGTCTCATTTAGTGGTGTGTGCTTTTGAATCATTGTGTTTTCTTCATATACGAGTTTCACAGATTTGGCTGGCCACGAGCGATATCTGAAGACTACTCTTTACGGGCTGACCTCTGGTGCCCCATCGTGTGTTATGCTGATGATTGGTGCAAATGCGGGTCTCATTGGAATGGCCAAAGAGCATCTAGCGATAACATTGGCACTCAATGTCCCTGTCATAGTCTGCATCACAAAGGTAAAGCGCCCAGTTACACCTCATTCGCACGATGCTCAGCTTGCACACGAGATTGACATGACTCCCAAAAACATTCTTGCTGAAACTACTAAACAAGTCGTAAAGATTTTGAGAAGTCCCGGGTGCCGGTGAGTTTGTGTGCTGTGCCATTTGTCACAAGTATAAAACCAGATGTTACAGAAAAACGCCAATCTTTGTAAATTCGATCGAAACGGCGGTCGAACTGACGAGCACCTTTGCGGACCGCAAGTTAGTGCTACTGACATTATACTTATGTTTACTAACCTTGCCTTTAGATTGTGCCCAATCTTTCGTATCTCAAACGTTACTGGGGATGGACTTGACTATGTCTGTTGCTTGCCCTCTATTATTCTTGGTTTAATTCCGTCATAGCTTCGCACATTCTTGAACTTGCTACCACCCTCCGACACTAATCGCGAGATTTTTGCAATAGATCAGCCTCTAGAGGTGGGCTTTGTGGGCTCATGCGCGGTATTTGGCTGACTTGCTACAGTATTCGATAACCGAAGTGTGGTCTGTCCCGTACGTCGGCACAGTGGTTAATGGTATTTTGAACAGCGGCAGGGTGAAGACAGGTGACTCGATCTTGTTCGGACCTGATTCCAATGGCCACTTTCAACAAACCGTTATTCGTAGCATGCAAAGAAAACGGTCTGTGGTCCCTTTCCGTGTTCGCTTTGAGTGCTCACTGCGTTGGACAGGGTGGATGTAGTTTCGGCTGAAGCTGGCCAGTGCGTGGCACTAGCACTCAAGCGAGTGAAGCGTGCAGCAGTCAGAAAGGGGATGGTTATCGTCCACAAATCCGACACCCCGCCAAAAGGTAAGGCCAACGTTATTTGCTACAGACTAGAACTAAGATTCAACTTGTTGAAGCCTCTCTTCGGTTCGAAGGACAGGTGCTCATTCTATAGTAAGTTTCCCAACAAGCAGTGTGAGTGTGAGGATGAACGCTTCCAGCCACAATACTACCATGCAACGAAATTATCAGGTGCGTGCTGCCATGTCGTTTCAGTGTTGTTGTGAACCTATCTTTCTAGGCGATGCTCCATTGTGGTGTGAGTTGGGTGGCTTCGGAACCAATGTTAGGCGACTGATTAGAGATTGCCAGGCTGTACGACAGACTGTCCGGATTATATCCATGGATCATCCGCAAGGGGTCTTGCGTACGGGAGATCGTGCGACGGTGCAATTCGAATTCATTTCGCACCCAGAGTTTATCAAGGTAGGGATGAAGTTGCTATTCAGAGAAGGAAAGACCAAGGTTTGCTGGGATATCCAGGACGTGTTCTCTGACTGACGGTCCGTGCAGGGTCTTGGGGTGATCACTCGGCTGTTGTGAGAATGACATCATGTATCTTAGAATTGGAATGTTGTCTAGTGTATTTAAACAAGATGCCTTCTGCCACTTACCAACCCGTTCCCTCTGACGACGCAGACCCGCCGTCACCCAGACGCTCGCCTTCTCTCCTTGTTCGAGTATCCCTTCTCTGCATCGTTGCCTTTACCGTCTTCAAGGCCTACCAGCATTACTTCGTGAGCAACCAGGACATTGCCCAACAACCAGTAACCTCGCTCGATTCGTCTCTCCTTGTATCGTCGAGTACATCAAGTGCAGTGCAGACAAGCTCGCCATCTACAGAAATGCATGGTAAATACAGCGTTGGCTAGTAAGTGTCTTGTCCTGTCTCTGCAACTTGTATTCACCACTCCGTCAGCTACGTCAATTGGTACCAGATTTCTTGAATCATTCGACGAGTACTTATCCATCGCAGGGGCATCTATGCGCGCAAATTCCCGCCTTCCCTTATCCCTGCTCACGACTTGACGTGCGTTTTAGTACCGCTAGCGCTATCACATTCTTATATCACCTAGACATGTTCTCTATGCGTTCGCCAACGTGAGAGCTGACACTGGCGAGGTTTTCTTGTCCGACGCTTGGGCGGACAAGGACATTCATCATCCCGGCGATTCCTGGAACGAACCTGGAAACAATCTTTATGGCAACCTCAAGGCCATCTATAAACTCAAGCAACAGCATAGGCATCTCAAAGTTCTCCTCTCCATCGGAGGCTGGACGTACTCCCCCTCTTTTCACCCCGTCGTCACCAATCCACAAGCACGCTACAACTTTGTACAATCTGCTGTTAGACATTTGGAAGACTTTGGATTGGATGGTCTCGATATTGATTACGAGTACCCATCCAATCCGGATCAAGCAGCTGGTTACCGCGAGCTTTTGAAGGAGCTCCGCTTTGCCCTGGATCAGCATGCCTATAGCAAGCGTATCCACCACAGGTTCTTACTGACTGTGAGTACATTCGCATCACACGCGTCAACTCTGGCTAACATTTCTAGATTGCCGCACCATGTGGACCCGACAATTATAGGAAGTTGGACATTCATGGGATGGATCCCTATCTCGACTTTTGGAACCTGATGGCGTATGACTTTTGTAAGTCGTTGTGCAAAATTGTGGGCAAGTACTGACACTGCTGCTGCTAGCCGGATCTTGGGACACGTCTGCCAATCATCAGGCCAATATTTACGGACCTCCCATCAACGCCTCAGATGCCATTGAATGGTATACCTCCAATGGTGTCCCGAGATCGAAGCTCGTTCTAGGCATTCCGCTCTATGGTAGGAGCTTTGCGAATACCGCTGGTCCTGGAACCCCTTACTCTGGTCTCGGTCCCGGAAGTTGGGAGCAAGGCGTCTATGACTACCGTGCCCTTCCGCTCCCTGGTTCCTCTATTTTCCAGGATGACCGGAGGATTGCAAGCTGGTCGTATGACTATCAGAGGAGGGAGATGATTAGCTTTGACAGTGAACAGGTTGGTGCAGTGAAAGGTCAGTGGATCCGTGACCAGGGATTGGGTGGTAGCATGTTTTGGGAGCTCAGCGGTGATAAGGGCAGTTATAGGGAGGGTATGGAGAGTGGACTAGGAAAGGACCCGATCCCTGGGCAGAGTTTGGTTAGGATCGTGAAGGACGCGATGGGCTCACTCGATTACAGCCCGAACTGGCTGAGGTATGAACACAGCCAGTTTGATAATCTGCGGAACGGCACGATTTAGTGTTTGTGCGCACAATGTAGCATTAGCACAAGGAGTACTAGACTTTGTTGTATGTTGACAAGTGGATTTGTAGATTACCTAGTTTGTTGGTTCCAAACATTTTTACAGTTTCTTGCGAGTACCCAAGGATTAGCCACGTTTTGCTGCCGCCTTTAGGCTAGCACGAGTCTCTTTTTCACAACGATACCGACGACACGCCTCCAACTTGAACAAACTACCCGACAGAATCTACCGCGACGTCTAGATAACACTGTTTTCTATCACTCCACATAGACCACACGCAAGCATATTACCACTACTACCTAATCTACGATATCCGTCGATCTTTGTCTGGACCCTTCAAAATGTCGCCGTCCATCATGAGCGATCCAACCGATACCGACCTCACGTCAATCCTCGAGTCGCTCCGTTCTGCCCCAACAGGACCGGGTAAGTCCATTTAGCCAAAGACAAGTGCGAGAACGGCTTACTTTGTACAGATGCCAAAGCAGCAGCCGATAAGCTTGCACTCGCTGTTTCAAAGGCCGGAGTAGAAACACTCATGTGCGTCACTTGTGCTGTGACCATGGCTGAAATCCACACATCTCCATTAGCGACCGAAATGTTATTTCCACGTTGCACGCCTTTGGGCTCAATAAAAAATCAGGCTACGAGCGAGAATCCGCAGCGATTGGGTTGCAGTCATTGGCTACTGTCCTCGGAGCACCCAGCGTGCCGTTCTTGCTGTCTAGTCTTCCCGTCTTGTTCGATCTCTACTCTGATAAGGGAGATGTGGTGCGGGTTGCCGCTACCACTGCGGCCAAAACCATATTGCAACTCTTTCCTCCAGAGGCGACGAGGGTCGTGTTTAGAAATCTAGAAGGCATCCTAGAAAAAGGAAAATGGCAAACAAAAGTCGGCGTGCTGGATGCGCTGAAAAGTTTTGTGGCAACTGCCAAACAATCCGTGGCCGATGAGTTGGGCCATATACTCCCCAAGGTCGAGCTTGTCATGCATGACACCAAGAAAGAGGTGATGTGTCAGAAGAGCGCGCTGTGGTATCAGTGAGATCTGACGACATGTTAGGTGGCCAGTTCGGCTGTCAAGTGCGCTACATCACTCTGCAACACACTTGGGAACCCGGATCTAGCACCTCATGTACCCGCGTTGGTCAAATGCATGTCTAACCCCGACACTGTTCCTGCATGTATCAAGGCGCTGTCGTCGACGACCTTTGTTGCCGAGGTGACTGCGCCCGCCCTTGCGGTCCTCGTCCCGTTGCTTACGCGAGCGCTGAACGACCGGAGTATGGAGGTTCAGCGGCGCACAGTGGTCGTCATTGACAACCTCGTAAAGCTCGTGAGAAGCCCACAAGTTGCAGCACGGTATCTTAGCCCTCTCGTAGATGGCGTCAAAAAAATTGCAGAGAGTGCTGCATTCCCCGAGGTTAGCAGTCGTGTTTCAAGAATGACCCTAGTGTATCTTCTTATCAGCTGTGTAGGTCCGCGCTTTCGCGGAGACTGCGCTAAACACGTTATTGAAGTCGGGAGCATCGTCCGGCGGCGCTGCTCCTTCACGAGATTTAGATGCTGAGATAGCCGAGATATTCAAGATCCTACTCACTCTACTGGATGACCGCCTTGTCGTGCGGTCTGCAGCAGAGCCAAACCAGCCCCAGGCGGCAAGGCATGCCCTGTTGACGGCATCCCTCCAATTTCAGGCATCCTTGGTGGCGGACCTTGTCTATCAAAAGCGTTTTCTTGAAAAGTCTCAATGGAATAGATGTGCTGGTTTGTATATGAAGCCATGGTTAGGAGAAGATGAAGCCACAAAATATGCAGAGCGGGTTCGCTTACATCTACACGCCGTTGAACGAGTATGTTTACTGCCATCTCCTTTCCGACGTTATCGCTGATCGAGCACCCGCAAGGCGAAACATGGGACTGTGAAAGGTGGCTCCGATGAAGAAGGCGAACTGCTATGCGACACACTATTTTCGCTTGCGTACGGTGCACTCTTACTTCTCTCACACACTACCCTCCGTCTCTTCCGTGGCCGAAGATACGGTATTCTAGGTCCGAATGGATCAGGGAAGTCGACACTCATGCGTCAACTACGTGATGGGAAGGTGGAGAACTTTCCACCGCGAGATCAAGTGCGTTGCGTTATGGTAGAGCATTCGCTCCAAGGTGAAGATACCACCCTGTCCGTCCTGGACTTTGTGGCTTCGGGTAGGCACTTATCCAAATGGGTCTCTGAGAGCATCGACTCACTTGCCTAGATGAATCGCTCAAGGATGTTCCAAGGTCGAAGATCAGGGACCAGCTGCTTGAGGTTGGCTTCGATGATGCTCGGCAGGCCGACATCGTCGGCGGACTTTCAGGGGGTTGGAAAATGAAACTGGAGCTGGCGCGCGCGATGCTCTATAATGCTGACCTGCTACTTCTGGACGAGGTCCGTAACCTTTTCTTTAATTAATAATTTATCCTAGGGTTAATGGTTAACATTACGAATAGCCCACGAACCATGTATGTCGACTTGGTTATCTCGGGTGTTTTCCCCGTTTAATGTGCTCCTCGATCTATAGCTCGATCGCGCTTCTGTGCTGTGGCTAGAACGATGGCTTGTCGCCCAAAAAAACGTCACATGTCTCATTGTCAGTCACGATTCAGGGTGGGTATCGATCATGCTGTACTCCTGAGGGGAATTGATGGATGCTCCTAGATTCCTGGATAACGTCACAACGGACATAATCCACTACGAATCCAAGAAGGTGGTTACTCCGCTCTGATTCACCGTCGGGGAACTAACATGGCTCGTCTCAGCTCGTTTACTATCCTGGAAACCTTTCAGCATTTGTGGAAATACATCCCGAAGCCAGGTCGTACTATACCCTTGAGGCGACCTCCGTTAAATTCGCGTTCCCTCCTCCTGGTTCCTTGATGGGTGTCAGAAGCAACACACGTGCCATCCTCAAGATGTCGAACTGTACGTTCACTTACCCTGGGCGGTCGACGCCGAGTCTGCATAACGTCAGCTGTGCGCTATCGCTCTCAAGGTAACCTTTCATTTCCGCCACTGTTGCTCTGCTCACCTTGAAGGACTTCTTTTCCCCTTCAGTCGGGTCGGCATCATCGGGCCTAATGGCGCTGGAAAGTCTACCTTGATCAAGTTATTAACTGTACGTGAATGTGACGCTAGGAGTATATTCCTGTATGAACGCCATGGTATCTGTTCAGGGAGAGACGGTCCCTCAACAGGGCACTGTCTACAAGCACCCCTCACTACGGGTTGGTTACGTATCCCAACATGCAACTCATCACATCGGTCAGTTCCTCGCACTTTCTTCGGCCCAGTGGATTACGACACACGAACAGAACGTCATCTCGAGAAAACGCCCATTGGTTACATACAATGGCGTTTCCAGGACGGCCACGATCGTAGGTGGAAACCTAACTTTGATCGGGCAATTACTCAAGCATGATTGTGCCACGTCATCAGGAGAAATCCTTGAGAAAGTCACCCGTGTGATGACGGGCGGAGAGAAGGCCATATTCGAACAAGAGTGGGTGGGGAGAGATGGCTCAAAGCGTAAACTCGAGGTTTGATCGAGTAATATGAGTGTGAGACATGGTCAGCTGATCGGTTCGCTTAGCTTATTATGGGACGTCAAAAGCTCAAAAAGTCATTGCAGTACGAGATCAAGTGGCGCGGATTAGATCACAAGTGGAACACCTGGGTTCCGCGAGATCAGCTTCTCGCCAAAGGATATGGGAAAGTGGTACAGCAATTCGATGATTTGGAGTCATCCAGAGAGGGCGCCGGTGCGAGAGAGACGCGTGCGGACCTCGTGCGAAAGCACCTGGAAGATATCGGACTGGACGGTGACATCGCTCAGTACAACGAGATATCGGGGCTGTCGGGAGGTAAGAGATGCCATGATGGTGACGCAATTCCGCTGACTGAGTTCGGCTGACTGTTCGGTTCAAGGTCAAAAGATCAAACTCGTGATTGCGGCCTGTCTGTGGAATAACCCCCAGGTGTGTGGCGCGAGACATTACTGAGAATGGCTCTGAGGGTTTCTGCATGCGTAGATATGCGTGTTGGACGAGCCCAGCAACTTTTTGGACCGAGAGGCCCTGGGTGGGCTTGCGGTAGCCATCAAGAACTGGACCGGCGCTGTCGTATGTTTTACATTGTTTGCAAAGGCCCCGATCTGATGTGATGTAGGTGATCATATCCCACAACCACGAGTTCGTCTCCTCGCTATGTGCGTAATAAATTGAAGCACCGCCCTTTTTCACTTTTTTTTATTTGACCAACTCAGGCTCTGAAATCTGGGAAATCGAGGCGGGTCGGATGACACATAAAGGGAAAACCGCCGTGATTGAGGACACGCTGGGTGATGCGACATCGCCGAGGGGAAGTGGAGTCAACACACCAGTTCGCTCGCGAGTCACCAGTCCGGCTGTGTCGAACGCTGCAACGCCTGTGGCGAGCGGAGCAGAAGACGGAGCTGCGGTCAGCGTCGTGAAGAAGAAAAAGAAAGTGACGCGCAACCAAGCGAAAGCGCAGGAGGAGAGAAGGAGACTGAGAAAGCTGGCGTGGCTTAGCTATGGAGGACCCAAGCCGGAGGATACGGACAGCGACGATAATCCTTGAGGAGGTGGTATGGGAGTGGTGTCTGGGGGCTGTTCGGCATCTCCCTGCGGAAGCATCGGCGACGATCCAAGATTGCCTTTTTCAGTAGGAAACATGAAAAAATGCTGCCCGCCTTGCTCGAGACTGCGGCCATGGCGCACTTGGGCGGTTGGTATTGCCGTTCAGTCTCCTCCAAACCGTGATCAACGGGTAGGTTTGGTCAGTGCGATCTTCAGAGTCACTAGGACGATCGCAGAACGCCTTAAAGGTACTTTCTGATCGAGTGAGCGGACTCCCACAGTAGCCATGTCAACGTATCGACCGAAGATGGTGTCGTTTTAAGCCACGCAAACACCCCAGAAAGACCTGGGGAAGGCAGTTCGTGTGCGCAGCCCATCAATCGCCCAATCCCCCCCATCTACCGCCCGTGACCATTCCTGTCCTTTGTGTTCTAGACGGACGTTTCTGTCAACGAAAGCGCGGTACAGAGGGACCTACTTGAAACATCGGGTATCTTATCGATTCCGTATCGCACGCAGGCCATCCGTTCTTTGAGATTTAAGTTTACCGATGTGCTATTCCAAAAGCGTACAGAACACCTCACCCTTTCGTCGTGCGCGTGAGCTTCTAGTGAGGCTGAAACTGCATCTTATTCAACGCAGCGGAGCTCCGTTGGCATGTTTCCTTGGTTCCGAGTACGTACCCACTTTGAGAACAAAAAAAAATCTAGCAACAAGTACATAAGGCGCTACGGTCATATCGAGAACAGTATTCAGTACAAAAAAAGGAAAACAATCGGTTGGCCTCGATGATGCGTTAATGTATAGATGGAATATGTACAATATTAAGGCCCCATTGGGACACGTGTAAGTTAAGAGACATGATGATGATGTGATCGTCGTCCTGGTGAATATTGAGATGCAAAGATTCCAAAGAGTGACATGAATTGTATACGAGAATCTAGCAAGAGATGAAATCAAGATGCCAAAACGATCGAGATCAGTATCGACCCGATGACCACTTGCGATACTCATCGTCGCGACGGGTCTGCGCTGTCCGACCTTCAGGACCAACCACAGAGCGCGAGTCCGAGCGTGGCACAAATCCATGCGTAGAGATATTCGTCGTGTTTGGGCTGCTGCCGTACGGCGTTTGCGCCGCATCGCCAGCTGGAGGCGACATGGAAAAGGACCCGCCGGTTGCAGCGGAAGCCGCCGCCTGGCGACTTGTCTGCCGCATAGATTGCCTCTTGTTCTGAAACCTGTTTCGCGTGTCAGATGAGTTGGGCTAGGGTCCTCTGGAAGCATACCAAATCTGAACACTTCGGGCGGACATGTCCAGCTTCCGCGCCAACTCGGCTCGTTCCTCGGTGGATGGAAATGCTGTGCGCGCATATGTCTCATTCAAGACTTTGAGCTGGGCCGCATCAGCCCTCTTGCGCTTCTTTTTGATGACGGGTTCTTCGGCGACCAGCACCGAAGCGGGTTCTTGAGTGAGTACGCTGTTCGTCACCTGCCCTCTGGCGTATGGGGAAGGACCGTGGGCCTCGACATGTGCGGGGACACCACGCTCGGGAGGATAGACACCACTCATGGAGAGTTGGTGTATGGACGCGTGCTGGTGACTGCGTGGATCGGGGACGGGAGGAAATGAATACGAGGTGTGGGGCTGGAACTGAGCGTATTCGGCAGGATATGTCGCGGTTGGAGAGCGGATTTCGGCATAGTTTGAGAGATGGGGACCGACCGAGCCATAACCAGCGCCTTGCCAGCGGTCGTCTCTCACCTGCGGAGGGACGCTGAGAGGGGGAAGTTTGCGCGACGCTTGGGGGTCTGCGGGGATGGTTGAGGTGCGAGAGTGGTATGGGGAGTATGTGGGTTGATATCTTGAGTCGTAGTGCTCATAATAGGAGGAAGAGTGTTGCGGGGCTGTCGCTGGATGGTGTATGAGCGAGGGAAGACAAGGAAGGAAGAGGACGGACGGGTTGCGGATGGCGGCCATTGGCTGAAGGTGGACTGGATGTGTTCTGGCTTTGGTGGAGATGAGCGCGGCTGCGGGTATGGATTAGAATAGTCTGCGGGCACTGTAGGCGGAGCCAACAAGTTGAGCACATTGGATGAACACTATGTAAAAAAACAGACCTGGAGAACGTGAGGTTGGAAAAGCTGAAGAAAGAGGAGGGAGCACAGTTCGCCCACCCTGTCCCGTCTGAAAGAAACCACTACTTTGCGGATCCCCTCCTGGAGGGCTTCCGCGCGTTTTGGAACCAGTAGCGTACATACGATCGTCCCTCGGGCTGGTCATTGTAAGTTAAGGAGATAGGCAAAAGAGGAAGGAAAGAATATTATGATTCAATGAAAGAAGAAGATTTGGGTTATAAGTATGAAGAGGCACGCGCAGGGAGGGTGAGGCAGAGGCGATGTAGTCAGGGGTGTTGGGTGAACGAGGAGAACATGAAGACCGGGCACGAGGTGGTGGTGGGCAGCAGGGTAAGGGCGAGGTGCGATCTAATAAATGCCATGGTGTGAGGAGAAGGAGATCTATCATTTATTTATTTATTTTGCAAACTCATTAATTACGCCATGACCACCGTCCTCGTCCACAAGGGCTTCTACGACCTCTTCCAATGGCGCACACGACCCCGCATATCAAAGGACATGGTCTCATCGCCAACAGGATTCGTGTACGTTCACAGCTACAGCCCAGTCCGAGCTCACACTTTCACAGCCATCTCGTCCATGCATCGGACGCGGACCAGGCAGAGGCCCTTCTCTCTCGATGGGGCCCGGACGGGCTGGGAAAGCTCGGGGGTCTGCTTCCTCTCCTCCCCCTTCGCCCCCTGCTCACCTTTTGCCTCCAGATCCGCGGTGGGCCACGCCAATCAAATCCCGTGTGAGACTCACCAACAGGGCAAAGGCCATCAACGAGGTTGTCAACGCCTTAAAGCCCTCGGCGTCCCCTGATGGCCAATCACCGCCGCTGCGGGTCGTGAACGGTCTCAGCACCCCCACTTCGTCGACCTTGACTACAGCCGCGCAGGAAAACATGTCCCTTTCCGCCCGTCCAGATGGCCTCCCCGGACGCCCTGGCAACTCCACTCTCCGTTGGTCTCGTGGTCTCGTTCCCCACCCAGAGGTAGGCGAACATGAGGACATCTCCATGGACTCCACCCCCCTGCCTTCTTTGGCCCAGTCTCAGAGAAAGCCGATCAACCCTTCGTTGGCTACCCTCGAAAAGGCTGTGTCTGCCCGGATCTACTTTGAGAATCTATATTTTCCTCTTCTCCGGCAGACCCCGTCTCGAGAACAGAGAAGGGTCGCCATGGAGAAAGACATGATCGCCATGAACCTCTCCGAGGAACAGAAAGAACAACTCCGCTCTCGTTGGCGTCAGAACGAAACAGACTATCTGCGCGACCGTCGCAGAAAAGTAGACGTGACCGCCTTCATCAAACTAAAGACTATCGGTCATGGTTCGTCTTATCCATGAAGAATTTGATATCCTTTCTCATTTTCATCTTAACCCCACAGGCGCTTTCGGCGTCGTATCGCTCGTTAAAGAACGCGATACAGGTCACCTGTTTGCAATGAAACAGGTATTTATGTCTGTTTCTCATTTCATATCTGCTAAATCTATTTATCCCACCGTTTCATTTCACAATTTGACACTAGTTACGGAAAACGGACATGTTACGCAAGGGGCAGGAAGGTCACGTCCGTGCTGAACGCGACATTCTCAAATCCGCTTCACTGGTTTCCTCTGCAGGCGCGGCGGAGTGGATCGTGAGGCTGCACTACAGCTTCCAAGACCGTGACAACCTTTATCTGGTCAGTAGCTCTATCCCCACGGCTCAATGTACACCGCCCAATCGAGAACAATTCACTAATTCATTTCAACTTCATTAAAATAAATTTAGGTACTCGAGTACATGGGAGGTGGAGATCTCCTCAATCTTCTGATAGAAAGGGACGTTTTCGAGGAAGATTTTACCCGATTTTATGTTGCCGAGGTTTGTCCTTCCTATTTTCACATGCCGTTCGCGACGGACCGCGCTATTTCCAGATGGTCCTCGCCATCGAGTCATGTCACAAGCTTGGCTTTATTCATCGTGATATTAAACCTGACGTGAGCCCTTCAATTCTTGCAAATTAAGGTCCGTTCTTCGTTAAATGGATATCTGGTCATTCTGTTAGAACTTTTTGTTTGATCCGGAGGGACACATCCGACTCAGTGACTTTGGGCTTGCGTCAGTATTGGCCAATCGAAACGGGGACCTGGCTCCCTATCCTTGGGACGAGCGCTAACATGCCACCTTTTTGTAGCACCGATCTCCACTGGGCACATGACACATCATGTATCACGCTTTTCATATGCGCACGATATGGATGTGGTTGACGCCTTGTGGACAGATTACGAACAACAACGACAGCAACTGTTGCACAAGCACGGAATCGACCTTGACGATGGAAACGGCCTTATGGACGGAGTTCGGACAAGGCGCATGGACAAGAAAGATATCGAACTGCTCTTGGGAGACGGTGGTGGCCAGGCTGGTATCTTCACCTGGCGCGAAAAGAATCGAAAGAAGGTACGATGGTTTCCTTGGTCCTTTCCATTTCCGCGCCACCATGGACCCTCACCCGTACCACGCTACAGCTAGCGTATTCTGTGTAAGCTCTTTCTCCTCTTGTTCAAGCATGAATGGGTACGCTAAGGCTTCCATTCTGCCCCAAGATGCGGTACCAACTCGTATAGTAAGATTTTTTGCCTTTATCCTTTTAATGACTCTTCCATTTTCCACCGTCAGTGTCCCCTGAAGTTATCAGAGGTAACGGCTACTCTTATTCATGCGATTGGTGGAGTTTGGGCGTGATCATGTTTGAATGCTTGTATGGGTATGGGATCGGTGGTTTGCGGTTCCGTTCACGTCGCTAATTGTATCTTGGTGTACAGACACCCGCCATTCATGAGCAACTCCGTAGGTATCAGTTGTGCTGGGCTCCGATAAGCACAGGATTAGAAACGGGGTGACCAATTTTTTTTTCTAGCGGCATGTGACTCGCCAAAAAATTCTCAACTGGAGGCAGACACTCAAGTTCCCCTCCCGGCCTCGCGTTTCGCATGAGGGTATCAGCCTGATGAAAGGACTACTTTGCGAACCAGAAGACCGTCTTGGTAGCCAGGCATCTGCATCGGTTTTTCGGCCTGATTCCCTCGCAATTCAGGCGCGCCGCAGCGGCTTCATTATACCGGCTTCTCGAACAAATGATGGGGCAGAAATGATCAAGGCGTGTCTTCTCCACGCCGCTCCGCCTACGTACTGACGGTGTTGGGGACAACAGGCACACCCGTGGTTCAAAGGCATTGACTGGGACAGTATTCACAGATATCCCGCACCATATCGTCCTGAATTGACAAATCCTGCGGACACCAGACATTTCGACTCTGACATCCCTCCAGAGGCATGCATTCATTCATTTATACGTCCTGTGCACACTCATCAAACACGTTGCTTCCTAGCCTCTGGCTCCTGCTAATGGTGTGCCCGCGAATGCTACTAAGGATCCTCTCTTGCGAGATGAGGTTCATGGAGAAGAAATTCTCAACGTCCGCAAAGCCCTTGCATTTGCGGGCTTTACGCACAAGAGCCCCCGTGCGATCAACTATACCCGGGCCGACCGAGCCTTTGATGGATCTACAGATGAGAACAACGGAGGAAAGCGCGAGAGAGGCCGCTCGCGCTATCGTAGCGTCCACGACCTTGGTAAAGGCCGTGCCATTTCTTTGTAGCCTGCGAACGGCGTGTGCGATGGACCCCAAATCCCAGTGGTGACGGGATGGCATTTGATGACGCCGTTTGCGTTATGTGGCGTACGGAAAGCAGCGACCTCGCTGCAGTGATGAGGGTATGACAACATGATCTGCGGATTTTGTGACAGTTTCCGTCGCAGGTCGTCTTCTCTTTGTCCTTTCCTCTAATGTGGTAGCACCCATGCGGTCTTCTGGACTCTGTGCTCAAGTTATTAATTCTTTGTGTTCTTCGTCTTACGTTTCTGCCATATCAAAGTGGACACTATGCCCAAGGAGGACTTGCGTCTGGATGGCACATGCTCATCGCCACTGCGTGGTGCAAGCATGATCTCGGGATACCGTAAGTTTACGTGAGTGTCTTTCTCTTGCCGCATCTCAGACTCGACTGCCTCACGGCACACGAGACCCAGCAAATGAAGATGGCTGTGTTAGACGCCGCACTGGCGAGTAGGTTATTTTTCGACGTTGCCGTTGAACGATGTCAGACAGGTCTTCGGGTGGTGAGGGAATAGCACGCGCAGTGAAAAGGCCGAAACAGCGCGCAATGGCGAGATGAATCGGGTTGCCATTGAGGCTGCTTTTTTGAGCGACAAGAACAATGGTGCAACCGAACAACGGTGTCTTTCTCGAACATTGCAAGAATGCCCGCCAAGCTTACTTTCTCGATGCAGAAATATCTATATGATGTTATTTTCAGCACGTACGACAAGTATAATAATAGCGTTGCGTATGAAACTGGATGCGAATAAGCTGATGCAGGGATAACTACACGGTCAATAAATAACGTCGATAGCGAGCAAAGATGCCAAATATCGGATACAGACTCGGGGAGATAGAATGCGCGAAAAAGAAAACTGGTGGGCTACAGTTGGGCAATGAGCACCGTGTGGTCATGGATATTTCGGATAAATGAACAGTGGCAGACGTATCGTTGGGTGCATGCGGGAACGGGATCGTGAAATGTATGCAAGGCAGTCAGAGCCTGGGCCATTGTGCTTCACTGCCTGTCGCTGTGTTCGTCGCTCGAACTTTCTTGGTGGCGACTTGGGGCCTCCGCGTGTACCCGTGCATGACGACGCATGTTGCTGAGCACACTAAAGCTACGCCCACAACCCTCAAAGGTGCAGACATAGGCTAGATGTACGGACACTCAAAAGTCACGCTCTGAAAGACCGGACAAGAGTAGGGACACTCACGCTTCTCTCCTGTATGACTATTCCGGTGGATCTAGCAGACATGTTTAGCATCAACGGATGCATGGGAGACGCTGCATACCTTGAGGCTACTGGGTCGAGTGAACCCCTTGCCGCAAAAGTCACACTCGTACTTCAACGAAGAAGGTGAAGGTACGGAAGGTTGACGAGCCTCTGAGAGAACCGGCGCAGCAACAGAATCTCTATACTGATCCCTGAAGTTGCTCTCGGTGAAAGGCCCTGAGGACCGTGAAGATATTGCCGTGGTAGAATAAGAATAGTTGTAAGACTGTGGGGCCGGATTCAAATATGGACGAGACCCTGCCGGGGTATACTGATCGTGGGATGCGGCAAGTTGATCCGTTTGAGACGTAGAACGGTTGTGATGCTGTGGTAATTGTGAATGGTTGGTTATAGATGGAGATAAATTATCGAGAGTAGAGGCGCAGGATGCAGTACGGCTGTCATAGCTTTGTGGTGTGATAGGCGAATAATAGGCAGCTGGAGGTGTAGAACGCTGTGGAGGGCATTAGTCTTGGTATTGAGCGGACGAATGGGTGTACCTGTATGCCAGGACCGTCTAGTTGATAGTCTTGACGACGAGAAAATGGTTGGGGAACGGGGACAATCCAAGGAGGCGTTTGGTTCGTAGGCGGTCTTGGTGAGCGGGACAATTCATCTGCAAGGGGAATGTCGGATCTACGGCTCCCAAGGAGGAAGGAGGCTTACCCCGGAACAAATCTCGAACGGAAGGGAGTGTTGGCCGTACGTCTTGATACATTCTACGGTCAGCCATAAGAAAAGGAGAAAGATTGGGGAGGGTAGAATACTGCGAACAGGACCGTGGTTTATATACGGGAACATGGCCGATGCATGCTAATAGTGATAGTCAAAGACACTGGGAGTAATTCGTTATGAAAGGACTGTCCAGCCCCTCCGGGAGTCCGAACTACCGCGCTGCGGGAAATTTGAAGTGGGAGGTTCACGGACACGGTTACCAAGATGATTCCGCGCTAGTAGCAACCGCTCTTGATCGTCGCTGGGAGTGGTTTGCTGTGCACGAGCCGACGATGATCCTCAACTGCAGAATATTCGGAGGACAGCACGGCTACATGCGTTAACTGGGACTGGCCGTGCAAAGTATTCATACCGAGGAAAGCACAGCGGTGCAGGGATGAGGTACCTCGGGATAGTATTTGGTGAGATGGATATTCGGATTGGCTGTAACGGATCAAACGTCGGAGTTGGCATCAGGGCTGCATCCGTGTCCGACAACACAACCTCAGGCAGGTCCTATACGTTCTCATGGTTGCAGATCAGCATTGCCAACAGATCGTATACAGCTCAAATAGTTGAGAATCGCATTGTAATTGGGAGCAAGGGTAACGGCCACAAGAACAGATTTGTGGTTGGACACGGTATTAATTAAACGGGACGGCTCTCATGATTGACGAGAAGGCGTTTCACAGACATCACTCAGCCTGTCGAGCAGCCAGTCGCTGTGCCTCCTCGGATGTCCTTGTTTTCAAGGAAAGCGCGTGGAGACCCTGGGCAAACTCGTCTGACAGCGAGGAATAAATCATTCGGTGCCTTTGCAGGGTAGTCTGAGAACACGAATGGGTGAATGATGTAGAATGTGGCAAGGAAAACGGCGGGTTACCTTTCCATCGAACGCGTCTGAGATGATCTGCACTGCGAAATCTATACATCCAGCGGAGGCAACACGTGAGTGTGGATTTATTTGACAACATCTAGAAATGCGAGACTGACGTGTTTCACCACTACCCCCTCCTTGAGCCCTCATGGCCGCATGATGGCGGTGGAGGTGGGATTCGTTTGCAATGGTGAGTAGTGAAGGTTGAAGGAGAGCTGTCAGCTAAAGAATGGCTTGGAAGGCGTTCTTGGTGCGCTGATCGGGACGTGCACCTCACCTTGTCGTGTATAGCGGTTTCCACTGGCCCACGAGAACCAGGTACGGTTGTGGCCGTGGTCATCGTTTGGTGAAATTGCCCCAAATGACGAACTAGACCCCCTGGTGGGCGAAACATTTGGCTGCTGGGTGTGCATCAATACGCAGCATCGGTAACAAGGAACGTACTGTCTAGGGTTCTACAGTGATTAGTCAGCACATGTCGGCCACCAGCGGTGAGTGTGGGCAACGAGGCTACATCTTACACATAAAATCGACACTGATCGGGTTGCAGGACAGCTTTGCGTATTCTGTCCGGGTACGGTGTTCTCGATGGGGATTTCTCATTACTACATGGCTCTGTGCGACTGCGTATCATTTACCAGACACACTGGCTGGTGGCACCAGGCTATGTCACGTGCACCGCGTTCCACCACACCACCATGGCCATCCAGGAAGAACGCGAAATGACCGTCCACCAGCGAGGCCTGGTCGACACCTGCTTCGAGGAGGGCCAGTACGAGTCTGGCATTGCAGTTCTGGACCAGCTGCGCTCCGAAATCTTCCAACCACCACCGCAAGTCTCTCGGATACGTCCTAGTGCCCGATCTCACTGCTTTTTGACAGTGACCACATCCGCCAACTCCTCTACATAGCTCTCTTTCCGCCTGCAACAGACCAAACTAGCCAACGCGAGCAGTGCCCCCCTTCCCCTGCCAAGGGTACCCCCTCAAAGCTGAAACCCTCCGCATCATTCTCTCCTTCGGTGCTTGAATCCGTTGCTGCTCAGCGTGTCCTGTTCTCCTTCCTCGCGACAAACACTCCGGGCTCTTTATTTAGAGCTCTCCCGAGATATTCGCTGGATGAGGTCGCTGACGACGTACTGCCCGAGCCGAGCGATACTAACGACGACGAAGACTCCCCCGTCGCCAGGGAGTCGCAATCCATCAAAGATTGTAGACACTGCTGGGCCATAGTCAAGGATGGATTCATACAGCGCAAAACACTCTTGCTTCAAGATACGAGGAAAAAACGCGGGAGACCGACCTATGACGTCGGAGACGACCTGGGCCAAAGACAAGACCCTGCTACACCCGCAGTAGTTGCGGAGCATGCATGGCCAGTACTTCATTGGCTATTGTCCCTGTTTGAAAAGGACGAGCGACTTCATTTTCAAAAGTCGGGAGGTATGGATCAAATCATTTGCATACTCGGAAATGACCCCTGTTCTTCCTCAGTCAAGTTCTCGCTACTTCTTCTGTTGCAGATTCCTCCCCCAAGGGGAGGTGCCGGCCCACGATGGGAAGCAGGTGCTCCGCTCGATATAGTCTTTCACGCCATCAATCAAAAGGATGCTGGGCGTCGAGATCTGGCTACTCGATTGTTGGCACTTGTACGTCTTCAGATGATGTTGAATGCTCTTACGAAAATTGTGCCTACTTGCAGCTCATCAATCTCTCGCTCTCGGAATCTTTCGATGGTCCAATGTTTGCGGCAACACTATCGACTCGTTTGTATACTTGCCCTCCCCAGACCGTCCAGAACTTGATGGAGAGTCTGCCCAAGACGATCCCAATTCTCACCTTTAAAATTACGGCATGCCAAAGGTTTTTGTCATCTTCGTCGTCTGCCACTGAAGGGACCAAACCCCGACCTAGGCCTCTTCCGAGACGTGGATCTCGGCGTGACTGTGGGACCATATCGTTCACCACAGACACCGACGTCGGACGGTCAGGATTGAGCCTTGCATCACGCCCCGCGCTTGCAACATGTTCAGACATTTTCCAACTCATCAGCAGCGAACACCAGTCGCAAAACTTGGCCTCAGAACCGGTTTCCGCCATCAAGTACATACTTCTGGTTTCGTATGCTCACCTCCAGGGACTTCTCCCTCCAGAACAGAGAGACAGTGACTGGAAAGATGCGCTATCTAATGGCAAGTTGAAGCGCGTCATTGATACTGCATGGCCCAGCGATGGCACGTACCATAAAGTTCTTACTATCATTACCAGTTTTTGGGTAGATTCAGGATGTGGATTGCGATACTAATGATTCGAGATAAGATGAGGCACGTGATCGTCTGATTCATCTTGATCTGTGCTTCTTCCACTTCCACATCCATGAGATCCACATTGTCTGTGCCCCTCATGTCTTGCCTCTGTCACTTGTTCACGGTATGAGCAAGAAGATGAGGTGTGGTAGCATTCTCAGGATGCTCGTCTTTTCAAACACGAATGAACCGGGGAAACCGCACAGATATCTCACCCAGGACAGTCAAGGAAACAGGGCCAAGTGTGATACTCGACCGCCACAATCAGCACGGTTAGCAACGAACCACGCGAGAAATACAGTGATCTACTCACTCTGCACCCCGGATCTCCCATACTTCACAAGGTTCAAAATAAACGTCGGGCCTGAAACCTGGATTCGGAAGTCGTACACTTCAGAATCGAGACAGTTCAACACCCAGCAAAGATAGTACTCGACCTCCAAATTCACTTTCCCTAGGTAGATCGTGTAAATGATTGTCCGAACCCTCGGGGTATCTCGGGGTAAGATCCTATCATTAGAATGGGCATCAGTTCATCAATCATTTATCCACCAGGAATTTAATTGATCATACTTTGTTAAACGCATCGGAAAATCCTGAGAAATCGATTACCCCCAACACGCAAGCGATGATACGGTAAACCTTACCGGACATACATTTGCAAACAGCGACAAGCGTGTCCTTGTTGGATCCCAAACAGCGAGCAGGATGGGATTCCACCAACCCGCTTTCCGTCCATCTCCGTGCCATGCTCCATAGGGACCAAGTCGAGCGTATCCCCATCCACGTAAACTCTTTTTTAGCTTCAGCCATGCAGAGGTTCGCGTGTCTGAGGCGGCGTTTAGATCAAACAGCTTGAGCTTCAGAAACGTGCCAAACACTTGCCAGGTTCGTACGTAGCAAGCAAGGGTGACTTTGGGGTTTACCCCTGTGGACCGTGGAGCCTCCACATCTTCGACACTAACCTGAGGCTGACAAGGAATAAGAGTGGGGAAACGCGGTGACCCGTTTGAAAACCAACTTTGATCATAATGCTTTTGCAGCGATTTTTTTCAGAATTCCTCGATGTGTTCTCCTCGTTGTTCACTTTCGCAACTGTTGACATGGTCAAAGCGGGCAGTGCCTGGCTCCCCTAGTCTCAGGGTCGAAATCCGACACCTTAGTAAGTTCCGCCTTTCCCGAAACGATCGTTCCAATAGAACATACGCAAACAACATGTGGAGTCAAACGCCACGAAAATGATGAAACTAAACTCACCTCGCCATCAAGATACATCAAATGCAAACACGCACACTGGGATGGTGATGGCCCGAATCTCTACGTCCTCCCTTGCTCTGTTCGAAAGCCCTCGAGGGAACCTGAGGCTATCGTCATTCAGATCTATTGGCAACGATCTCCGAATTGATAATAAAAGACTTGCTGTTAGGCGCCCTTTCAAATATGCGCCGAACCAATGAAACCACATCGGGATACTTGGTCCGAAGCAGGGGATTAGCTGACGTGTCCGCACAAGGCTATGCAAGTCTTACTTTCTCAATCATGTTTTCTAGATGCCGAGAGAAAATATGGATTGATGGATTATCATTGGCGACCTTTGAGGCATGAATCTGTGCACGCTGGCCATCATATACATACTTGAACTCCGCCGTGAATGGCATTTCATTTGATCGATCATATATTCTGTCAAGTGATCGAGCTGGGGAGCCTAGTGTGGGAAGGAGAGGAATGTTTGACCCGGATAGTTACTCGAGACGCTCGCACCAGAAACACGGACAGAGTCACTTGTACCCGCTCAGAAAGACCGTCGAGACCACCAGCGATAGCTCCGGCAACGAAATGGACATGGTCAGTTGGAACGTTGGACATACACTGATGCTTTTCTTGTGATTTCCAGACTGTGACAGATAGGTAGACGCGAGGAACTGCGGTGTCACATGTAGTGACGTAGCACATGGGATGGGTGGGTTTGGGAGCGGAGACAAAACCAAGGCAATGGTAAACGCTGTCAGCATGGACGTTTGGACAGCATCCACGCGCAAGTCCTGCGCTAACGTGCGGACCAAAAACCTTGTTTCTTCTCCCCTTGCGGTAACAAACCGCCGTTCTATAACGGACAGTTTCTGTCTTGCTACACCTTGGCCTCTGATTTGAGCAATTTTCAGCATTGATTGGTATACAGTCTCGACAAGTCGTCAACGTACCTACTACGAACAATGGAATTTGGCTCTATCTTCTGGGTCCCCAAAGGGGATGTACAGCCTCTGGAGAGCTGTAGCTGTGAGGCCGGACACATGTTGGATGGCCTTGGAGATGACAGGTGTCCCAATGCCCGGTTCAAGTGGAGAATAAGCGGGTAAGTGTGGTGACAAGAGGCAGAGTGCCGGCAACAGGGACACGGAATGATATAATACTAGGCATCTCAACGTACAGTATTGGCGAGCGCGTTGAGGATGGGGATGCGGGAACGGGTATTTGCCAGCACAGACAGGGTATGAACTTGAAATGAGTATGGTGCTGGAGAGTCGATGGCCAACCCTTGGGCTGCTTTTGGAGGATCGACTACGACAGGGCTGTAGTCAACATCAAACTCTTTTGGACGCAAGGCAAGATCCAAATCAGTCCGACGCCTTGTTGGCAGGGGTGTGGTGATGTTCTCGCAAGAATCGCGGAGAGACGCAGATTGGTCGTGAGATGCCTGGCACTGGCATCACCCGCGAACTTTGTCCACCGACATCGTCTCCTAAATCCAACTGAATGGGGCTTTCTCGGGTCCCATGTCCGTCCTGCCATAATTCATTGTACGAATTGGTATCATCAGTTGTCATATAGGAGGCATCAGAAATGATATCGGTAGAGACATTCCTGCGAATCTGCCGTGATGATGTTATCGCCGCAGTCTGGCTATCGCTGGTGGAGCTGACAGCACGGAAATAAGTGTCCAGAATGGCCATGTCTGGTGCAAGTTTGGACTTTTTCCTGCTCGCCATCGACGGGTGGGAGTACATTTCGACAAAGAAGCGGGGAGGAGGTGGCCATATCAGGCATACGTCATTTGCGTCGATCAGCCAAAAGGTCCTTTTTGGGACACTTGGAAAGACCTGTGATTGAAGTAGACGACCGGGCAACTTGCCAGGCAACGGCCCGCTTGTGCTGGATCATTTGCAGTGCGCCACGACCGTTGGCCATGCTATCCGTAACCTCGGGCGATGAGCAGCCATTTTTGATGCTACTCTTGGCAACTTTTGTGAGGGACAGTGACCTGGTCTGTGCCTGTAAGATCCGTCTCGACGAGCAGAGGTCAGGCCACCCCGCAATGGAGGGGACGCGTGTTAGAAAGGTGTACCAACTTAAGCGGCGGTCCGGGTGCAGCCTCTGGGAAAAACAGCCAAAGGTTCGATCATAACGGACTGCAAGGGCTATGCTGAACAACCTTTGTTTGTGCAGCACACGGATCAGCCTTGGGAAATCCAGGCTCAGGCCAGCTATTACGCATGGTAGTTGGAAGACCGGTCCCGATGGTCAGACCGTACCAGGCAGCTTGACCCAGCATCGCCACGACGTCCCCTTCTCACCCATACTTGGGGCTGATCTCGGGTGATGGTCGAGTCGATCACAAGTCACCATGGATGTGAAAGTAGGCTCCTCACTCTGCCTTACTTTGGTTAGGTTAGTGTCCTAGTCAGGGTCACCTTATTCATGTTAACGCGCAAGATCAGGTCCCTATCAGGCACATTGGTAGTGACTGTCCGATCAGGAGACCTCAGATCTCGCACAAGGAGTTACGACCTGTTATGTTTGCGTGTGCCGTGCATTCACCCTGTATTGCGGTGCCGGCAATTTGCTAGCTCAATGCACCGTTTATATGAAAGGCTCCAGCGGCCCCGAAAATACATATGAACCATAGGGCCTCAGCGCTCTGTGTCAACACCCTCCAACCCCCCTTCCTTCACCATGGCTGATCGACGTGGATACTCGTTCCCCAGCAATGACCTCGACCGAACTGGTCAGTGGCCAACTGGCACCCAACACTCCCCACGTTACCCTGCATCATCAAATACCTACCAAGGGGTACCAGCTACCGCCTATCCAGCCATGGCTGGTGCTACGCACAATGTGGCGTCGATGCATCCATCCGCCCAATACGGCGTTGACGACTATACCGGGGCTTACCCGTCATCGGTGTCGAACCACTATGTAGCGACGACACCGAATACATACCATCAGCCACGGCAAAGCTACCCTCCGCAAAACCACACCCACCAGGCACCGAGTACTGTGCCTCACTACACGGTACCATCGCAGCAATATCCCGCGTTGCATCAGCAACCCAGCATTCATCACCAGACTTCCCCGTACTATGGGCGTGGCGATTCTCATTATCAACAACCTCAATATCCGGCATCACCTTCGCGACCGTTTTCATGTGATCTATGTGCATTGTCATTCAACAGGCAGCACGATTTGAAGCGCCACAGAGAAACACATTCTGGGGAGAAACCGTTTCTCTGCAATGGAGGTTGCGGAAAGACTTTTACTCGCAAGGATGCGCTAAAGAGGCACCAGGTAAATGGACACTCACGAATCGAACACACCGCTCACCGTCTTCCAGTTGGTGAAACACTGCGGCCACGAAGAGGAGGTGTCTTGACAACCAGGTATCGTAAGCGGCTTATTGAGCGTGTCAGTACGTTCAATAACATGTCATTTGCATTGACTGATGGCCGCCCTGCCAGTTTGATTCTCATTATTATCATTTATTAATATGATACGTCCTGATCGCCGACGCGTCTTGGTGATGGGCAAGAACTGTGTTCACCCTTGCATACGTACTGTAAATTATGAACATACGCATTTTTTTTTCGAATCAGTTCTGTCACATACAGTGAAACAGTACGCTCTCATTTGTTCGTGTAATACAATTTGGCGAGTGTATGACTATTCTTCTGGTTCGTGATCGATCGTTTTCTCCAATATCCACGCATCATGAGGAGTGATCTTTTTGTAGTAATTTTTGTGGATGCCAGCTTCGCTAAAACCATGACTTTCGTAGAATCTTTTTGCATCCTCATTGGAGATCTGTACGTGTAGGGATATACGCTTGATTTCAAGTTTGCCATGGTGAGAGGCGGCATGAATAATGCGCTGCAGGGCTTGAGAGCCCAGTTTTCGGGAACGGTAAGGCTTTGAGAGGCGAGCGTCAGCTAATTTGATGGATGGATCCGTATCATCACTTACGGCGAGGACGCCCAGGGTTGTCAAGTACAGCTCTTTATTCTCGAGCCTGCAGCAGATGTTTCCGACGGGGACATCATTGTAGTAGACTAATTATCCTGGCCATGTGAGAATCCAAAACGGCCAGGTCATCGACTAGACGGACTGAGCTGACAAAAGGCCTCGACTTCGGGCTGTAGGATGTCTTGGTAGTACTTGTCGCTGTATTTGACAGGAAAGAGAACTGAATTAAGCTTGCGGACTGTGCCAATATTCTGGTGAGTCAAGGACGCGAATGACACGCGTACTGCTGGCAGGGGGGACTCTGAGCTTCCCATGGATGCAGTACTCGGACAGAGCAGGCAGTGCTGTGTGGGTGAGCGTGACTTGAGCCGTGGGAACGGTTCACTATTTTTGGTGTTCTGTTGACAACATGAGGTGGACAGCCTCTGCCTTGGGAAGACACTGAACATCTTCGTGGTTACTGTACAATTCTTTCTTATCAACCTCCGTAAGTATGAATCAGTTGACGCAACTTTACAGGGTTCAGCTGACTCAGGTGAGGCCCTGTGTTGCGCTCATCAAGGTTTGACAGAACGAAAATTTATCCTCACGCATCCCTAAATCGAGGGGTTTACCCACGTAAACCCGCCATGTTGGCTGTTCACATTTCGATTCGACATTGTCGGCCCTGTGCATGGTAGCCATAGTATCTGTCCCGGCGCATCCACTGTCCGGTGCTACATACACTTTGTCGTTCTAGGAAGCACTGATTCTCCATTAGCGCAAGTGGACAGCTCAGACTTACCCGACCGTAAGCAATCTATCTACCATTGGCTTTGAGTTTTGTGTGAAACGTACTGAATTGTCCAATCCATCCTTTTGCAGCTTTTCGCATGTGACAACCCAAGACTTTCCAAGAACTTGGGTGTCTCTAAATGGAAACCACACACGTATTGGCTTGATGTACCTGGTTGATATCATGCTCCGATTGGCAGCATACACTGCTTTGCTGGTCGGGACCTCCAACTGGGGAAAAAGTTGGCTTTCTGTTCCTCAATATGTCTCTACAGTCGAGCCGGCCTGTGGTCCGTATGGAGCTTGTTCTCATATCCTCAGACGGCCTGCTGGTGCTTCGTCTCCTTTGTGGCACGCTCTTGGGTACCACAGCCTCACCATATCTGCATTTGAATTCACACCCAGATGCAAACCCCATGGACCAAATGGTATACCACGCGTACGGCACCCAATTGAGTGGGTATGTCAAATCAAGACGTTCTTTTTGTCTTGCATTGTCACCGTGATCGCCCAATGGGGATAGTTCAGGCCCAACTCACATATAGTATGAAAACAGCCATTCGGCGCAGTGATGGCCTGATCGTTTAGGTTGACTCCTGGGTCGGGATGTGCATCCGACGCAGTGTGTTGGCTAGCAATGCACGCCGAGAGTGGACCAGTGCATCTCAGAATAACATTTTATCGCAGGTTTCGAGGACTGCGCAAGTTTCGAACCGCCACAAAGGAGCCATTATTGACCAACTGGATGTGTGGAAAAGGGTGGCTCGCCACCTTGTCACTTCCACGGTCAAATTTCGCTTGTTCCGTTTGCCCCACGGAGGCGAATGAGCCGCGGCCTGTTTGTCAAAAGCCTCGGATAATCACGCTGGAGTAAGCACACAGCATTCGTGGTCATAATTAAGCAGTGGACGATATGCGGCGTGCGATCGCTACTACATGTCGGAACATCAACAAACGAGCGCGTTAATCAAGACAGGGAGCCGAACGAAAAAGAACAAGAAAGCTGTTAGTACAAGTCCGAATGGCAGGTATACACCGACTGATGCTACACCATCAAAATAAATTTAACGTGGCTTGGTTGGGGGAGCGCGGAAGCGGTGTTTGCGAGGTGAACGAGGCTGTAGTCGGTCAAGGTAGACATCGTCGTAGCTGCGGAATATACAATGACCGTTGTCATAGTCTGTGAGGGTGGCCCAGACACAGTGCCACATCCGATCCTCACGAAACTTGAATGCCAAACCAGTGTGGTTTTGGTCCCATCGCTGCTCTCTCTGCTTCGCGTCAAACGCCTTGTC
This sequence comes from Xerocomus spinulosus, assembly GCA_038094075.1. Lineage (NCBI taxonomy): Eukaryota > Fungi > Basidiomycota > Agaricomycetes > Boletales > Boletaceae > Xerocomus > Xerocomus spinulosus. The sequence continues at coordinate 7,462 of JBBPTN010000033.1, read as the reverse complement.
GGTCAATGTGATGAGGACGCAGTCGTCGATGGTACAGTCAATGTCGAGTTGGCCATCGGCAGCGTCTAGGAGTGATGCTAGAGTGGGATCTGTTTCGAGCTGTTTAGGGAGACCGCTGCTTTACATTAATGTGCGTCTAATAGGAACATGTCAGATTGACGCACGGATGTACGGGGTCATAACCATCTACAAGGATCTGGTAAGAGGTATCGTCTGAAAAGTGCAATTGCATGCTCGGGTGTCTGGCTGAACGGCGTATTTTGGTGAGCGCTTTTCCGGAGATGATAGATGGGTCAACGCCGATGCTATCTAGGCGCAGCGGGACAGGGCGGCGCCGGGACTTCATCGGTGACGAGGGGGTGCTGCCAGAGCTGGTGCTCACAGAACTGAGCTCTGGATCTGAGCTCGAGCTGGACATTGCGCGCTGAAATATAGGGCGATGGATGGGCTTGTGGACGGGCCCACATGTGGTGGACGACTGCACAATGGAAACAAAAAGCTTTGACAGTGACGAGATTCGAACTCGCGCGGGAAACCCATCACGGATTGAGGATGGACCTAAACGTGACGCCGTAACCACTTGGCTACACTGCCATATGGAACACAAAAACAACTTTGTGGTATCAGATAGTGCTCTTATACCGACGCGCTTTTCGGTGCAACGAGACGAAGCCAGTCGTCCAGGTCGACCATGCACCAGACACACGCCCGCCCCATCGGCCCTCGAACTCTCCATCGCCCCCAGTCACCGTCCATCCCCGAAACCCGCCCACTCAGCATTCGCAAAGTCGCCCAGGATCCCTCCTCCCTCCGCCCCCCATCGCCCTCATCAGTCCCGATATCCTCCCCGACACCCTCACGCCCCCTCCTCCCCGGCGCATCCCCCACCCCCAGAGCCAATGGCGCACGCCCAAAGCTACAGCTCCCCCTCACAGGCACCGTCAGCGAGTACTATGCAGGTCCCTCGCTTATCCCTCCCGGCTTAGACGGGGAGAACCCTGGTGGTGCTACTGTCCGTCCTTCTGACCAGATCAGGACTGCTCATCCCCCTGGATCAAGCGACATCAGCGACAGTACCATTGACCAGCTTGTCGCCAGCTTCGATAAGGCCACTATCAATTCGTATACCCCAACCGAGGAGACCTCCACCCAACAGGCGTTCGGGAGGTGGTCCGATAGCGTATTGGAAGAACTATCTAGACTGGGCGAAGGCCAGGGCGGTGCTGTTCACAAAGTTAGGGATATTCGAACGAATAAGATTTTTGCTCGAAAGACGATCACTACGCGCGAAGCCCCTCTCAAGCAGCTCGAACGCGAACTTTCCATTTCCTCTAGTTGCAAACATATCAACATCATTCAATTCTATGGCGCTTACATGTCTCCATCTTCCAGTGAAGTAAAGGTCATGATGGAATACGGTGCCGGTGGTAGCTTGGAAGCCGTCAGCAAGCGTATCAAAGAACGTGGCGCACGTATCGGTGAAGCCGTCACCGGTCGTATAGCAGAAGGAGTGGGTTCCGTTCAATTACTCTCATCCCCCATTCTCACATGCGCTTTAGATCTTGCAAGGCCTGGCCTACCTTCACTCTCTTCGAACTATCCATAGGGACATCAAACCTTCCAACGTTCTCCTCACGGGAGAAGGCATCGTCCGCTTGTGCGATTTTGGTGTCTCTGGTGAGCTCGTCAAATCGCTCGCAGGCACTTTTACTGGCACCAGTTTCTACATGGCTGTAAGTTCGTATACCAAATGACCATCTTCTTTTCTGATCTGTTGTATAGCCCGAGAGAATCAGTGGAAAAGAGTACAGTATCCGGGCTGACGTGTGGTCGACGGGAATTACGCTCTTGGAACTTTTGAAAAACCGATACCCATTTCCAGATGACCTAACTTCGATCGAATTGCTAGTATATATTACGCAGGGAGAGGCGAGTACACGTGTTCAGACATACTCCTCACCTACTTATACGTTTCGTATCAGCCTCCACAGCTTACCGATGAAAGCGACGTGAGATGGCCTGACGAAATGAAAGACTTCATAAAGCAAACGTACGCCCACTGTTGCCTGCTGTTCCATGCACGCACTCCAACCATGACCTTTAGTTTAATTGTAGATCATGCTTCCCGCCCAACCCCCAAAGAGGTGCTAACCCACCCATGGATCCTCAGTATTATGAAGAGAGAGGTCCCCATGGGAAGGTGGATTCGTGAAGTTTGGGGGTGGCGTTCTTCTCAAACCAGCAATGCGTACGTGCTTTCTACAACAATTGTTCCCGCTGCTTGCTAACTTGGCGATTAGTACCGGCTCCAGACCCGGTTCTAGTCGTGGCCCTCGTACTTCAACACATTAGAAATTTATCAACCATAGCTCTCGTCCAGTTTCTAGCTTGCTTTGTCGTGTGTGCAACAATTACATTTGTACTCGTCTGCTTCCCGGTTCTGTTCGCGCAACGATATACACCGATACATTTTACCCCTTCTCATTCGCTATATCATGGATGTGACAATGTATGGACAAGCAATCGAAAACCATTTTCTGGATGTTTTTCATGAGTGCTGCACCAGTTTTGACGAGGTACGACAGGTTGATGCAAAAGTCTGGGGACGAGGAAATAGCCAATACATACGACTCCATGCTGGAGAACTACCAGAGCAGAGGCAGATGGCTGCAAAAGCCTGTCACTACGACCATCCCCGTCAAAAAAGATCGTTTTTAATGTGAGCACCTCCTGCCAAATGTCCCTTGCCCCACTTCTCGGCATGTGGGGTGCCCTGAGTACTGAATGGAGCAGGCGTGGGGCGGTAAACCTACGTGACTTGCCTGCTCGACCAGGCTGCAACTCTGCAAGATAAGCTTTGCGCCCTCGCCATGATTGAAAGGGTAGCACAAAATCGATATCGGTCGATCGATCGTTTTGGACGACAGGGTAATCGATTTACCCTGTACATACGGTCCGGGTACAGACGCATGACCTCTTGGGGTCGACTGAACGGTTTCCTGCTTCAGAAACGTAAAAGGTCCTGTTCCGTACCAGCACGCCGACGATGGGATCCTGATTCAGGAATGACAGGACTCGTCCCACGACACGGGGCCCGCAGTTGTCCGCTTATGTCTGTGCGATCCCGGTGCAGTTGGACAATATTGGCGGCTTACCTTCTTTTGAGCCGTCACCTCCCGGAAGATGGTGGTGACAAGTATTGCCCGTGCGGTCTATGACCTGCACTACAACTAAAGTTTTGAGCCAAGGCCAAGAAAGACATACCGGATCATACCCCCCCGCTGCGCACGGAGTCGCACCATGTCCGCTGCAAGGCCTATTCAATGGCTCGTGGCCACTGAGACGTCCTTTGGAAAAGTGTGAGAGTATCAACAGGTTGAAAAGGTCTATGCAGCAGGGCACGGATATATACCCCAGCCCACATTAGCGTCAAGAGCAAGCTTGAAAGCAATTGTAAGCGATCCCGCGAACATTTGCCGGTCGGTGTTAATATGGAATTTTTTCGAGCGACCAACAAGCGACGAGAGCTTTAGACTTGACCACGATGATCGCGATCCTCGAATCGCTTGAGCAAAAAGCCTCGGGAAAGTAGTCTTCAGGGCACACCCGAGGATGATCGCTCGGCAGCAGAAATGAAGCCTCCAGGTGGGGGACTTTGACTGTCGTACGACTTTACCAACGGAAATCCCCTCTTCCGCAACAGCTTATTGTTCCGAACCTCGACTCAACCCAAATTGGTGAGAAGGCGGGCATGTCTAGTGTTGAGGTAAGACCTCAGGTGCCTGCATCGTGTGTTTTTGGAACTTGTGTATTCTCTCCGACTGGATCCGCGACCTAAGACGAGGAGGCTACCAGCCGTCCTGATCGTACGCTCGCCGCCACTTGTAGGGTGGCTGCGCCCCCCACGACGTCCAACATTCTATTTCTTGGGTTTCCATGATCACAACATGTTTCATCTTGACCTGTCAGTCATTCAATCGGGATGTAATGCGGCTGAAACGTGTCGTTGAAAGCTGTACCGTGCACGGACCGGGATCAATAACGGACACGGCGATTGGCCGGTTCACAGTCCAATGACCAGCCGCGGATGTGCGGGAAAGCTTGGAGTAGTTAGAGTTGATGCGATGGCGCATGACTGTGCGCGGCGATGCGTTGTATTAGGTGTTTCACCCCACTAGGGGACAATGCTAGTTCCAAACGATAATAGTTAACCCCATCTAGCTGATTGAACGTTGAATGGTGAAACCAGAGAGTTACGTGATGCTGGAGACCACTAGACCTTTTTGTTAAGAAAGGATCACACGTTTAGGTGCGTATCAACAGTCGGAACGGCATGTTCTCCGAGTCTATTAGCTCTCGACACGGCTGCACTTGATGTTGATTGGATAAAGACGGGCGGCAAATTCCAGACAGCGGAGGTACGATGGCGCACGCTGTCAGATCCAGCTTTATTTTGAGGGGACTAGTAAAAATAATTGTCATGTTTCGTGTTGATAACTCTAAAGCCTGAGAGACATTTGAGTTGTCGGACCGCTGGTGGCAAGCAAACGTATGAGATGTACGTGATTGCAAGGACGTGGGCTCGCGCATGAGAAATGGCTGTGGGGGACAGTTTGGATCCAGGTGTCAACACATTGTTTCGTGTACGAGGACAGGAGAGAGACTTGACGTGTGCAAATGGGCATAGCTCGGTAGGCGACGAACAAAAAACATGGCAGCCATGCAGGACCTGTTAGTCATATGATAGATCTAGATAAAACGGGTGGGTTTGAGCGATCTAGTGCCACCGATGCAAGGCGGGGAGACATTTGTTTTCGCTGGACGCGGTGCAGGGGGTCATGTGTTGCTACACAGGACGTGTCAGATCAGTACTGAATGAGACGAGACGGGAGAGGTCGATCAAATGGTGATGTAAATCGGGTGGTGAAATTGGACGTGTCAGAACCCGCAGCGTCTCGCAGCGTCGTAGGGGATTTCAATACGTGAGCAGACACGACCTACAGTTACATATTCCCTGATCACTGGCACGCATTTCTGATTACGGCGGACGAGTGGTGACCGCGAGTCGGATGCAGGGGCGGACATGCGCATGACAAGTGCATGTCACATGTCGCCGACGATTTTCCTAATACGGAGCTGTGCGCCATTCCATCCAAATTTTGGGGTTCTTTCGTGGGCATTGACAGGGGAACATTTCCATTTTGGCAGGATCGCCGAATGTCCCGCCCGGTGGGCTCACCACACCAACATTGCACTCGGCGGGTACGTCGTGTGCAGATTTTATTTTATTTTATTTTCTTGTTTACACCGCCCAGGAGAACGTGACGTGGAAGTCATGTGTAGAAATTTTATTAAAAAAAATCCCCACCTTCCGTATACGAAATATCGTTATGGCAGACTGAAAATGCCATCTGTTACAACGCAACACGACCCTTAGATCTGAATTTAGTGACCCAGACCGATTTCCGGGTCCGTGACAATGGTGTCGTCTCCGTCCATTTTCCACCCTTTTGACCTTCCCTGCTTCTTCCTGGAGCACTTCTAGTATAAAACAATGAAGGATAATCACCCTTGCGAAAATCAACCCCCCCTCATGAGCTCCATGGCCGATAGCATTTCCTAGTCCGTACCTTCCCTCCCTCTAAGCCCGCCCGCTCACCCGTCCCTTTCTCTAGCCCGTCCACCCCTAATGCCTATGCCCCCGCCAGCTACTACCCCCCCTCCCACAACAATGGCCATGTACACGTCGTCGCCCCCCAGCCTCGCAGCGAACAGCAACAGAGGAAGCGTCCAAAGTACACCAGAAGCAAGACTGGCTGTCTTACTTGTCGCGTCAAAAAAATAAAGGTGCGCATCCAACCCTCCCCGCCCTCTTCGCTCACGTCTCCCCCAGTGCGACGAGACAAAGCCCATCTGTATGCGCTGTACACATGGCCAACGAGATGTACGTACTCCCGCCCGTGTTCGGCACTCGCTCATCCTTTCTTCCAGTGCACCTGGCCCGAGGGTGTCCCCACCCGGAAAAAAGCCACACCTCGGAAAGAGAATGTCGACGGTCGGCCCTCGACAGCAGAGTCTTCTGGCATATCCGAGACCTCCACTCCTCCCACCCGAGATAGCACCCCGCCACGGCGACCCCAGGGTGAGTTCAGCCTACCCCCCGTCGTAGCGCGTCGTCACAGGTACCTACCCGTCCCCTTTTCTTTACCGTCGTTTCATGTCGTTTCAGTGAGTCATTTGTGCCACCCATGGGGCCAGATCCTGAGGTCTCCCGTCGGCAAATGTGAGTGCTATTCCTGGCGGAGAGGTCGCTTAGGACCTCATAGCGAACAGTGCTCCACACCCTTATCAACTCCATCATCCTCCTCAAACCAACGTTCTGTCCATGATACCCGAAATGCCTGCATACCAGTCGACCCGTTATGACCCTGCCTATGGCAGTTCTTCATCTATGCACACAGCTGCGCCCCGTCTTCCCGGCCATTCACACCAGTCGAGCCACTCGCTTCAAATGCGCTCAATGACACAGCAGCACCAATCACAGCACCAGTCACAGCACCATCAGCAGCAGCAAACTCAGCACTGGTCTCAGGCTCAAATGCTACCGCCGCTAAATCCCATGGAGTCATTTGTAAGTGTTTGTTCCCGAGCCATCCAGTAGGTGTTTATTCTCCTCTAGTTTCACACCCCGCAAGAGAGGAGTCTGGTGGGACATTCGTCTAATGATCACCACCCTAGATACCAATGATGATTTCGTCTGTTTTTCTTCTTTAACGATTCGACATTATTGCGATAGATCGTTGAGCATATATCATGGTCATTCTGTTTGTGAATTCTATACCCTCTGTTATTCGCTTGCCCTGGATCGGCCACGAGGATCATATTTCTCGGCTGAGGCTTTGCGTAACGTGCTTTGGGGTGTCGCGGCAATCGCATCCTGTCATGCTCGTCGTACAGCACGAAGCCGCGAATGTGCTCAGACGTGCCCACCTATCAAATGAAGCCCAGACAGTTGCCTGTAACCCAAACTTGACGGCGTCCACGTCTTGATAGACGTGAGTCCCGTCGATCGACGCCTTACGAGCTACTGCATTACTAATGGCCGCTTAGATATAAAGGTTGGCCAGAACCAAGTTATAGGATCTACAAGGACTCTTATCCAACACCGAGGAGGACCCTCTGCACTGCTCTCGCGTGGTCTCGCCTCCTGACGGACGAGGGACGATAAGTTAGGGTACGTCCGCCGTTGGAGATCCTACGACATCGCCGTTTACGACGAAACTAGAAAGGTGCCCCCTGACCTGTCTAGAATTAATGACTGGTGGCAAGACATGAACTCTGCACCCTGAAATTTGGACAATTAATGATCACTACAGACTGGACGACGGTGGGGGGCGTTTCACATTTCGATCATGTGCGGGACTTTCCGCATGTCCTGGCACCAGCACGCGTTTGTGCATGC
>JBBPTN010000032.1:0-115565 GCA_038094075.1 Xerocomus spinulosus | reverse complement strand
CGGACTGGCAGGCAGACACTTATGGAGCTGTACACTCTGTGCCAGAGTGTTGATCCTTGGGATCTCGATGCATTTCAAAAAGCTGCCAAGCGGCTCAAACTCCTTGGTGTTCACAGACCTTTCTGGCGGAACTGGAGGTTTGCTGAGCCGTCGCTATTCTTAACGGGCGAGATCCTTCATACTTTGCACAAGTTCTTTTTCGATCACGTGCTAGCCTGGTGCAAGGAACTCGTCGGCGCAAATGTTCTTGATACTCGCTTCAAGTTACTACATCGACGTGTTGCAGTTCGACATTTCTCTTTGGGTGTATCACACGTGGCTCAGATGACTGGCCGAGACCACCGTGACATCGAAAGAACAATCATTCCCATTTTATCTGGAGTCGTACCCGATGAGTTCATCTCAGCCATCCGTGCCATGGTGGAGTTTATATACCGGGCGCAGGATCCCGTATTCACAGATTCCTCCATTGCAGCCATGGCCCAAGCCCTTCGTGATTTCCATGCGAAAAAGCAGGTTATTCTTGATCTTGGAGCTCGCAGATCGAAGAATGGGCCGATGAACCACTTCAACATCCCGAAACTGGAGTTGATGCAGAGCTTCTTCCGTCAAATCGTGGAAAATGGTGCAATGATTCAATATACTGCTGATGTAACAGAGCGTCTTCTGATCGAATGTTGCAAAGACGCATTTGTGCGTACCAACCGAAACCACTTGACATTCACAGATCAAGTAGCAGATATCCTCAATCGAGAAGAGGCGATCCGGCTCTTTGATATGTACATCATTCTCCGTACGGCAAAGGATACAGCTCTTGAGCGAGCACTCATCATTGAGAATGAGGAGGTAACACAAATCAACCCTGCGCTGTCATTCTTGCAGCATGTGCTACCAGAGAAGGAGACAACGTTCCACGGCCCACGTCCATTTCGCAACTACTTCAAGCATCACACCGGCTTGGTCTCGCTGGACAGGAACACTGCTCTTCATGTCACGGTCCGTCCAGACCATGCAAATACATCTATTGCAGAAATGCAGGTTCTCTGGAAACTTGGAGATCTATCCCAAGTACTTTTCAACTACGTCCTTTCCGCCTCAAACGGCAATCCCACGGAAGAATGGGACACGAGTGGCCAAGTTGCCGCCTGGAACAAATTCCGAATCCAGCTCCACTCATCCTTCCGGTCGCGCTTCATCAACCCCAGCCAAGTCGTTCAAGCGTTTCCCCCCTCTGAAACCAATCCGCTCGGATGCTGTGATGCAGTTTTACTCAGTAGGCCAGGTGGTGGTGACTCGTTTGGTAAGTTTTTCATTTACTTCTCGCCTCAAACTGACACTGTCGAAGATGTTGCTCAAGTACGAGCAATATTCATGCCCAAAGCAAAGAATGCGCTCCATCATCACCTCAACGGATCACCACTGCTTTACGTACGCTATTTCCATGTGGTATCATCGCCCAAGGAAAACAGTGTTGGCCTCTATCAAGTGCAGCGTATACATCCTTCTGAACGTTATGCAAGTGCCATTGTTCCTCTCATTGACGTTATCCTCGCTATAGAATTAGTACCCGTATTCTCTACTGCATTGCCTGGGATGGATGAACGTAGTGAGACGTCTATGGAGGGATATTCACTCTACTACTTGAATAGCTTTACCGATAAGGACACGTTCAATCTTCTACGCTTGTAGTTCACCAATCTGGAATTTGATAATGTTTGCTGGCGATAAACCTTTAAACGAGTCACAAGTTGTCTTATCACTCATCTAAACGATGTCCAGACTTATCATTGCATCTCCACCAATCAAAAGCATGGAAATCATGTGTCGTAAAGGTCCGTAAGTTGCCAAATTTCTACCGACACATATTTCATTTCATTCGTCCTTCAGATGCAGACCGACATTGGTATATATAGTTTGCTCTTGGAAGTCCTTGGTGCATTCTAACAGTTGAACGGTTGGTGTTATGGGTGGGCCGCATTTCAAATGCCAGTGATCAAGGAAAGTGGATCATCACGCCCTGTGTCGTTCCGAACGACAGATCATGCTTGCTGGCCATGATTCATGCCCCTAGATGACGAACAAATAATAAGGATAGGATCATTCCTTCAAACCTTCAAGCTTCGTCGACGACTAATGGCAGGTACTTCAAGGTGCCACCGTCGGAACCCTTCCGCCCGGATTAGGGAACACTAGTAGGTACTTTCGTTGGTTCGAGAATCAAATACTTACATGACCATCAATTTACCCAAGTGAGAGATTTAGTCCTTTCAGACTATTCGCGCGTGCGCGAGTGCCATGTTATCTCACTTGAATCCGTTCAACCAGTCCAAAGCCAACCAGCCGGTTGTTCTTTACCGGGATCAGCACGGGTAATTGGGATGAGGTTAATTGGAGCTAGTACGTTGAAAGAGGAACGTAGGTTATCGTGAGGGCAGTTCGCTGCTGGCGCAAAGATAGACGTTATGATCTCTTTAGGTGTTACTCACTAGCTGGACGTCGCGCGAGAAAGTGCCATACCCTTTCAAGCAATCGCCTGCTCCTTGAATCCTGGACTCAAGGCTCTGCAGACTGTATCAAGCCATCCATAACGCTGTAAGCCGTCCAGTTCAATTGTTTACTAGTCCCAGTACTAAGCAACATACCTAGTACCGAGCGTTTCCATTCCATTCCATGCTACCAGGGCCAGTCCCACCAGTCACTGAGGAGGGCCTCGTTTCGCCTATACGGACATCAGACGCGATCTCCGAAGCCCGGGCATGTCTCGACAACGAGATCGCCGCGCTGACTTTGGTGCTATGCAATCTCCGTACTCAGAGAAACACCCTCTCGCCCATTTCTCGCCTTCCACCCGAGATTCTTGGGTCCATATTCATCCATTGCGCTCGCCACTGTCAACAAAGTCGGTACTTGGGACCTAGCATACCTGATTGGGTCAATGTTTCCTACGTTTGCCGCCATTGGCGGGATGTCGCATTGAACTGTTCGACTCTATGGTCCTTTCTGTTTGCGTCCTCGCATAACTGGTCGAACGAGTTACTTGCTAGGTCAAAGGGGGCACCGTTGACACTTTGCATGGAATCCGAATACTCAAAGCAATCGAAGGAATTATGTCTTTTGGAAATGGTGGCACCTCAAACGTACCGTATTCAGGACCTTTCCCTACGGCTAACACAACGAGAGGCCGAACGTATTTTGTCCATGTTTTCCTCGCGTGCTCCCCTCCTGCAAACATTGCAAATTCGGGTGGAAAGATCATACTACCCCGGAGAACCCACGCTGATCTCGGGATCTCTCTTTAATGGGGATACGCCAGTCCTCCGCAAACTAGAATTGACAAACTACTCGTGCCCATTGACGTCCCCGACACTCTGCAATCTTACGTCTCTCAGGCTACGCGATCTTAGTGCTTCCGCTCAACCGACACTTGCCGAGCTCCAAGTTGCGCTCACCCGTATGCAGAACCTTGCACACCTCCATGTTGAAAATGCACTCCCTAGCGCGCTCGGCAATTCGACTGACCAGTCGTTGAAAGGCTCAGAGAAGCTTGGTTTCCCTCAGCTTTCTCGTCTTTCAATCGTTGCACCATTCTCAACAGTTATCATTTTGCTTTCTTGTTTCGATCTTCCCCTGAAGACCAAGGTTAGGCTGAGATGCTGTTTTGAAGCCGGTAACGAGGATTACACACCAATTTATCCCCTTCTCGCAAAACGATTCATCGCTTCCGGGGACCAGGATTTGGCCCTCGTTCCCATCATTCGTACATGTCTCGTTGAGACTGCCTTCGCGATGGTAGGCTTCATTTTCAGCACAGCCGAACGTGATACTGCTCGTCGTGCGTTCTCAGTGAATGCGACGTCATATGAACTGGGTCAGCTTCACGAGGACTGGGATTGTGATATTCCACTCAAGGTTGACATCGTCTTACGGACGTCGTTGTCAAGGGATCGCGAGGAACTCATAGGGAGTGTCTGCAGCAGTGTCCCGTTGGCCCATCTTCAAAGTGCCCAGATTAGCTTTGACACGGGAACAAACCTCACATCCGCCTTTTGGTTGAAGACTTTTGGACGTCGCGAGGAATTGCGGCACATAAAACTCTCCCAAGTGAATTTGCAGGGTCTGGTCCAGGTACTTTCGCTTTGTCCTCATCATTCCTCGAGGAAAAACGAGGGTCACTCGGGGGTACAGCATTTTGACCAGATCTTTGCACCAGCCTTGGAGGAGTTGGAGCTTTACGACGTGGATTTTTCCAAAGGGTGTTACGGCAGACTGCAAGGCAATTCTACCCATTGTTCATGCAGCACACAGTGTCTTTACGATGCCCTCTTTGGTCGTCAGGCGGAGGGTCACGGTCTTCAGAGACTTGTCCTCGAAGAATGTATGTATGTGGATGAGTATGATATCAAGGATCTGAGGAGATTAGTAACTGACGTGAACTGGGATGGGGTTACAAGAACAGCTCCAGACTTTGAAAGCAGGGAAGACGATGCAGGAGACGAACACGATGATGCGGTCTATAGTGGCCCCTTTGGAAGGATAAACCCCCGGCGTGTGTTCTAATAACTGAGATGAATGTACTGTGTCGACGGCGAGAAAGTTGTCAAGCGTGGCATGCATTAGACTAGATTGTAGCATTTGCACACATCGAATTCGCTAGATCCTGTTGGTCAAAGAATTCATTCATGGGTCATAGTATCTGTCGGATTTAGTACCCTGTAGCGACATCAGTGTGTTCCTTTGCACTTGCGACAATTAATTCTGCAATGGTACTTCAGCGCTCAGCGCTCAGCAATGATGGTCCTTTCGAAAATGGCATCCCCGTACTCCTGAAAGCCTTTCGATAGCGAGCGATGCAGATTATGGATGAGTATTATACATCAGCCTTCCTGGTTGCTAATTCCTCTATCGAGGGACGTCTGGGAGCAATTATCCCACTTCTTCCGGAACTGGCATACAAAATCTCAGCTTCACCAAGAACACCGGGGGAATAGTCCGCCACGGGGCCGGGCTTATATATGTTACCCTGGGGATCAAAAGTCGACGAAGGGAGCTGGAGAAGGTCTGGTGGTGTCCTTGTAAGGTACAACCGATGCAAAGCATCCTCAGCAGCCTGGGCAGGAATTCAATGATGAGTGTGAAATCAAAAAGGGGATAGCATACCCTATACTCTGCCATTTTCAGTGAACTACCGAAGCCCTCGCCGAGTTTGTCTGCCCCAGAGTATATTCCAACAACGAACATCGGCGAATTAGAAAAGCGGCCGGTTTCTTTCAAGAGTCTGAGCAAAGTGAGCACTGGCGCATCTAGACATGGATATGATCCTACCTTGACTTTGGTCGCTCCCTGCCGAATTTTGCGACTGTCTCCACAAGGGTGCGTTTTGGGTCACGGAATTTTAACATGGCCCGCAAGTCGACCTGCCGGTTCAGGAAGAGGGAATGTGCGAATTTACGGGCTGTCGAAAGCGACCTCTCTTGGTACACCAGTGCTGTCAGTGCACGCGGTATTGAGGCAAGCGCGTCGGAATGCAAGAGTGGAGGTGATGTCGGCGTGGAAGGCTGGATGAAAATACATCAGCAAAATGAGCAGAACGGTGGTCAACGCGTAAACCTGTCTATGCCACCGCAAGAGAGGGGTGGCACCCATTTCTTGAGCGACACTGGCGCACGTCAAGGGCCCGACGTGAGCACTGACTGCTGCCTTTAACACGCGGGTTGGAAGGTGGGGGTATGAGGCATGGAGGTATTCTGAGGCAAAGAGACCAAGAAGAGAGTTACCCAGTGCTGCAAGGTCTGCGTTCGTCGGAGGAGCTGGACTGGAAGGGTAGTACTTGGCGTGAAGGTTCACAAAGGACTTGTGGGTGCAAGCACGTCGAATAGTGTCAGGAGAGTCTATGACTGAACCAAGACCGACCCGGTGCGAAAAGGCAGACAAGGCAGACGGTGGTGGTGGTTGCAGGGCAGCCCAGGTCTGTGGGTCAAAGACGACGTTGCCCGCCTTCTTCGCGACGGCCTCTCTTGGCGGAAATTGGCTCAGATGGGCAGCCGAGACAGCGAGCTTGGAGGTCGAGTAGAGCCTCTTGCAAGCATGACCCATTGGTAGTCTAGCAAAAAGGGTCGGCAATGACCGACCTAGTACTTGACCACACACACTGACCCCATGGCGGTCCTCTCCCTCCCGTTGTCGTTCACCAACTCGTTCTGGACGCAGGACTACCGCAAGGGCCTCGAAGTATTGTACAACAAGCTTGAGCAGGTATGTACACCTGACCGTGTACTCTACACGCCTCATTCCATCACCCAGGGGGTCGCCGAGAACGAGGAGATCGTCGCATTCATCCGAGTCTGTGTCTCCCCCAGCTTGTATGGCTCCTCGTTCACCCCTCCATAGGCACGTGCATACGCAGAGAATCAACTCGCGACTGCCTTGCTCAGCCTTTCCACGAGCACATCACAACGTATGTGCTCATAATGTCCGCCTACGCTGAGTCGTACAACCTCTTCGACAGACGGTTTTAATAGAGATGACGGTGCATCTCTCCTGGTGACATTCCGTGGGCTTCAAGCGGAATCCGTCGCTCAAGGCCAGATTCACCGGGATATCTCCAGGGACCTCCAGACGCTGGTTGTTGAGCCATTCAGTGTCTGGTCTCAAGGTTACAAGGTGCGGATATCCAGTTATTCCCAAACATCCTAACCCTTTGTTGATCAGGAGAGGGTTTCCTCGAGTAGAGCGACTGCTTTAAACAATTGGCTACGTTTTTACGAGGATGCACAGAAAGAGGTCGATCCCTTTTTATTCTCTACTCTCTGTCTCTTAGCATATACAGGTCGTAAAGCTGAAGAACACATACCTAGCAAAAACACGCCGTGCAGACGAGGCTGAGGATGAGTATGGGCAGCCCTCGTCCATTTTGTACACACTAATTCATTATCAGAATCAAATTTGCACCCAACAATGATTTGGGTGATCACTACACAACGTCGCCACGGCTCACTCCGCGTGATATCCGTGCACCGCAGCGTTCCGCTACCGTTTCTGAACGCATTTCACAGAGATTCAAGGAAATCCAACGCAGGGCTGTGGTATCGTCATCATCTCCTGCGCCATCCGATGTAGACAATGAAGCTACCGAGGAACATGAGGAAGAACCACCGAAAGTTGACAAGGGCAAGGGCAAGGGCAAAGCAGTTGAACCAAGCTCACCAATCCTTGCGTCATCTCCTCCTTCCATGTCACCACCTTTGGCGTTTTCAAAGGTAGACTCGGCTCCAGCCGCAGCACCACTGGCCCCTACGCCAATTCTCTTGGCTGGACTCTCCTTACCACCATCAGCCGTGTCTAACCTCCTCTCACGCGCCGCTACCGAATTGCCTCTCAGGCCCATTCGTTTCTCGCTGATTGGGGAGTATCCCGATTGTTTCTCGGGTTCGGAGTTTGTTGAGTGGCTAAACAAGAATGTACCCGGCTTTGGTGGCAATATCGACCTGGCAGAGGAAGGTGCAAGGGACCTCACAGAAAGAGACGGTCTACTTCGCAGAGTTGGCGAGTTTGGAAACCAGTTTGACCATGCCGATGATGCATATTATCAATTCCGTCCCAAAGTTTGTTATCACGTTCACAATTTTACCTCCCTTCTCACTTTAGACAATAGGCATTCGACCTGGAAGGGAAGTCGTCGGAGTTGTCAACCATTCCAGCAAAAAGAAGTCAGATTACCGACAATTTGTTGAAACGTTCTGGAGACCTCGTTAATGTGGTAACAAAAGCCCTCAACACTAACTCTCAGAACGAGCCGGTGCATGCTAGGCTACGTAACGAAGCTGACGAAGCTGACAAACTGTATCGAGTCGCTGTAAGAAAGCTTGACAGACAGCGACTTGGGTTGGAAGAGAGAATTGAGGAGATGATGAAAACTCTCCAGAGGTGGGAATCGGAGCGCCTTGCAGCAGTCAAGACTGGTGTGACTTCATCTACCATCACTCATATTCATGTCAACTGACTTCTCTTGTCCCGCAGTCCTGCTTCAATATCAAGGAACCTTGGCTAATCTACCGAAGGCATTCGAGCCGACTCTAGAGAAATCGGCAACTCTAATCGCGTCTTTCCAACCAGATTCGGATTTGACTGCGCTTATAGAGCGTTATCGCACAGGCCCGTTCCGCCCTGTGCCTCAGCTTTACGAGTCCGTTGCCCACGACGAGTCGGATGTAGTGTTTGGCATTGATCTCCGTAAGTGGGCGGAAGGTGGATGGAGTGCTCTTACGTCTGGCGAGGGGAAGAAAGAAACGATCCCTCCCGTTCTCTCTGCGCTACTAGATGGTTTGACAGAATCTTATACAAGGTTGCCCAACGATGATGGTAATCTTTCAAAATGACTTGGGAATCATTGTATACTCATCCATCTCCTCCAGAGAGACGTAAAGCTTGGATTTATGATGTACCCCTTCCGGCTCTTCATCACCTCAGAGAAGCTCTGAATGCAATTCCACCTGGACAGCCATTTTCTTCCGAGATGTTTGTCAAGTTTGATGCACCTATTCTTGCAGGCTGCGTAAAATTGTGGGCTTTGGAACTTGACCCTCCGCTAGCGTTGTGGGAAGGCTGGAGCGACATGAGGAAATTATATCCGACTGTGGGCTCAGCAGCCAAGGCGGACGGGGAACTATCTGAGGAACAGCACCTGCAAGACTTGCAAACGACCCTTCAACGTCTTCCCAAAGTCCACCTTTATGTCCTGGATGCCTTGATCACGCACCTTCGCACTTTGATCGTATCGACTACTGCTGAAGAGCCAGTTGATGTTTATATGACTAAACTTGCCTTGTCGATTGGTCGCAGTAAGTTTTTCTTGCGAAGACGGCTTCCAGTAACTAAGTGGTCATGCTCCATAGCGATTATTCGGCCCAAGATCGAAACCGAACTGTCCATCCAAGATCGCCACCCCACGCGTAAGTGACTATTTTTCTGTTCTTCAAACACTTAAGATGCATCGAAGTCTTTTTTCTTGATCTACTGAAGAATTATGGTAACATTTTGCCACCTACAATTGCTAACAAGAAACGCGAATCAGAACGACGCATGCCAGTTAGAAAACGCACTGCTCCAGTGGATATGCGGATGAGTCGTGGCAAGGTCTCAGTTGGCGCACCAGCCAGGGAGATCCTTGCCGCTCAACAAGCCGCTCAAAAGCTCGCCTCCTCGTCAATAAGTGACAAGGTCACACCAGCCCCGCCACCTACGATAAAAACAGAAGAATCTACAACTCTTGCAGCTGAGCTGCAGTCAATGGAAGTTCCTGTACTGGAACATGTTCCAGAACCTACGAAACTGGAGGATGACACTGCGCCTCCACGCCCATTCTTTAAGGAACCGCCAGCTGAGACCGAAGACACGCCACCACGTCCAACCTTCAGGGAGCCGCCTCCCGAAGTTGACGACGCACCGCCTGTGCGACCTACGTTTGTTGGGTCGCCTACATTGCCTCCAGTTGTAGGAGACAAGCCCACTCCTTCGCCAGCTGTTGCGGTGACCCCGGCCACACCACAGAATCCTATCAAATCGCTTAGGCGGAATTCAGCATTTCGCTCTGCAAGCGGATCTCCGGTTCAAGCGCGTAGTCCATCGCCATCCGTTACTACGGGTGGTGAGCCCACTACTGAAGACCAACCTCTGACTGGTACGAAATCAGGGTTGACGAGACATACATCGGGACAAGGAGCAGTTCGTGGACCCCGTTTATCGAGAGCTCCAAGGAGCCAGCAGGGTGGCGTGAGCAGTATGGTTGCCAACATCAACAACCGTTCGGCCGCGACGTCGCCGCCGCCGAATCCTGGCTACAAGAGACTGTCTGGAGGAACACCACGTCTCGCTAGCAATGGAGGGGGCGATACGAAGAGAGCTTTGGGGCGCACATCTGGTGGGTTTACTCGAAGAACTATGGCGAGTGATGCTGAAGATGAGGTAGTAGATAAGTAGTAACCGAGGATGAGTGATGCGGGAGGATCTCAGCCAGCAGACCTGGAGGAGGGTACGGGTTGCTTCAGATTGATTCATTATGCACATGTGTTATGGACCATAAATGATATGATTGATGCTTGGAAGACAGCAAGCTACAAGAAGCTTAGAGTATATTAAGATCAATGTACGGTGATACAGAGCAGAATTAAAGGCAAAAGACCAAGGACAATGCGATATCTAGACTTCCTGCGAAGCACCGTCCTTCTTCCCCTTGTTGGATTTTGATGGCAACAGTTCTGGATTAATAAACGGCACGACACCACCTTGACTGATGATGACATCTCCCAGAAGTTTGTTCAATCTAGAACGATGATCAGAAACCACCACCTTCATTCAGCAAGGTACTTTACTCTTCATCATTTCGAATAGCTAACTGGAGGTGACGAGGAACAATACGTTGTTTCTGAGCAACGAGTGAGTATATACCTTGCATTCACTGCAGTATCATACCTTGTTATCACGAGCGGCATTACCTGCCAATTCCAGAATCTCTGCGGCTAGATACTCGAGCACAGCCGCAAGGTATACTAAGGAACCATCAGGATTCATATCACCAGACGCAATCGTGTTGAACACACCAGGCGCGCCAGCTCCAACACGTTGGGCATAATTACCCTTTTTCAACAGTCTGTGGATACGCCCGACTGGAAATTGCAATCCGGCCTTTGATGAACGGGATTGAGACTTTGCATCGCCTCCGGTTTTCCCAGAAGAAGACTTTCCACTGCGTTTTTCATGAGTGTCTGGGTGTCTCGGACAGACCTAGAGCCAACGCACGCTTTTCCTTTTCCAGACTGAATTTATACGGGTTAGTCAAGGAATGGGCAAATAGTACGGCTGTACAAACCATTGATGGGCAGTGGGAGTCAGGGTATGAGGGCAAAAGGGAGAAACAAGCATCCTGCGGACCGTGACGCGACTATTTAACGATTCTTTCGGGCGGAGTTCCAAATAATAATCAACGCGTTATGCACGTGACTGACGCGCATTCCAGTGGTAGTTTCCGGAAAAGGCAAGTAACAGGTTGGACTCCTTGCGGTCAGCACGAGGGACTCCTCCCAAACCTTGGCGCGTTCAACTCCGCACTTTTCCGATCCAAGCCTTTCCTCTTTTCCCCCGGAAGTTCAGCGGCAGTTCTTCTGCCCATGTCTTCATCCACTGGGCCTCCCGCAGGAGTATTACCCTCACCCCCATACACCCCACCATTAAGCCCAACGCATGACCAGGTTCGTGCATTGCCATCGGTGCAATCCGAACTTGCCAATGTAGCGCTTACCAGAATACATCTGTTTAGGTAGTCGTTCTATACGTCGTATGTCAAGCAGACGAGTGTGAATTGAATTTAGTGGTTATTTAACAAACATTTTAGACGGTTGTATATGCTGTCGTCATCTTCGGGGTGTGGAATATTCCTGGCGCTCGGACATTGATCAACCCATTGAAATTATTCACCATCGGCTGGCACGAACTTTGCCACATAATTGCAGTGAGTATCAGTTGTAATGCCCATCGCAAATGTGCACTTCTCATACGTAAATCGGCTCATCTCCAAGGCCATTTTAACCGGTGGGACCATACTATCTGTCACCATCGATCCATACTTGGGCGGGGCAACACTTGTGGAGGGTGGTAATCCAATGATAATATTACCTGCAGGATACTTGGGTTCCACCATCTTTGGTGGTGTGTTCATGTTAGGCGGTTTCGATACCTTGGTCGCAAAAATACTTAGCTTTGTGCTCGGGCTTGGGTTGGTTGCTCCACTCGTCCTTGTCCGTGATAAACTGTAAGTGGACGTTATATTTTTTCGTATATTAAGCCGGCTCACCAACTGAAGCACTATATTACTTACGTTTCTCTACGAGGGCCTTTTAGTTGGCTTCTGGTTCATTGATCACGCGTAGGTAGCCATCGGGTGCTCTACATAAGCATTTCTCGACCTTTGTTAGTCAGGCACTAAGATGGTACTGCTTATTCGTTGGCGTCATGAAGTGAGTGTCTTTCTCTCCCACCTATCGGTGTTCTGACCCATCTCGCAGCGTATTCTTTGTTGTTTGTAAGCAGCAACTGCACAACTGTGGCCTTACATATAATTTTTTGTAGGGGACATTGCGGATGATAAATTCTTTCGTAAGGCCAATGATTCTGACTGCACACAGTTTCATATCATGTTTCCGCGCATATCTGCTCATTGTGAGAGTGCTCGTCCGTCCATCCTCAATTGTCTTACGGAATATGATAGTTTGGGCATGTGTATGGCTGATCTTTGAGGTCGGAGTTTGCATATCGTTCCTATTCATCGGGTTGGCTTCGTTTAAGGTGAGCTTCAGCTCTCGGGTCACTAATGTTTTGTTTTTGATCGTCGTACAGCTGACTACTGGACAGATGGATACCCAAGCAGGTAAGCAAAAGGAATATATGGGCTTTCTGCATCTCATAATCTGCTCTAGCCAACTTTCTTCCTACGTGATTTATGCCTCATAGACTTTGTCAGAATCCACGCCTTCATCCTGACGGTATTCTTCAATGACTACTCGACCAAGAAACATGACTGTAGATGTATCGTTGCCTCTCACTCACATATCTATATCACATTTGCATTGGAAAGTGACTTTCACCTGCTATCGCTGGGACTGTCGTGTAAATTAATGTAACTACCTATTGGTCATGATTGGTGCACGATGGCTGAAACGCAATAGATGTTAGGCGTGCGAGTGTTGGTCCACGCTCTGTTCTTAGTTGTGAGATCTGGTGTGTGGTTTCGAACGAAGGGCAGGGATAATTGGATACAATAAAAATTCCATGAATATTTCGGTGTGCGTTGTAGTTAATAATTGGGCGATGCGAGATACAGACATGCAGAACGAAAGAAAGAAAGTTAGTATGTGCAGCGATGTCATTTACGAGCTGCTCGCCGTATAAGACTGGCAATGAGAATCGTGCCTACGGCGGCTATGCCCCCTGCGAGCGCCATTCCAACATATCCTTCTATAATCAAACGATTAACCCGAGTTAGCCCACACTTTTGAAAACAAAAACCTTTCGTGACAGCTTGTTCAATGAGAGACGCTAAACTTTGAGCTTGGAGGTTGCTTGGCTCTTTCTCCAGCAGAATATCTACATTTGAGAGTCAGTGTGTATTCAAGACTCGCGGCTGGGCGCACCGACCATTGAAGTTCTTTGCATCTGCATAATTGCCCATCTTGTAATATCCGAGTGCAAGATAGTATAGACACTCTCTGCGTCGCGTGGGTTCTGTTCGGTAAATGTCTGTGACAGACAACAATCAGCGGCATCGTCCAGGCGACAGCAGGCGGACATGCCTTGCAGTAGGCGGACACCTTCCACTTGGTGATCGTGGACTGGGCTTTTCACAAGGCCCCAAGCATAGTTGAACTTTGTCTGAACCGTGATGTGGGACTGAGCGAGTTCTTTCTGGTATTGCAGTCGCAGCACCTGGAGACGCCTCGGATAAGTGCTGGTAGATGAACATTGAGTAAATGTACCTCTAGCTCATCATAAGACAGGGAGACCTGGGCGTCGGCAGCATAAGGGAGGTCAGTAGGCATGGTTGCTTAGAGCAAGCCAATCTAGGCTGCGGTCAGGATGGTGCACGGGGTCTGCTGACCTCAGCACTTCCTCATCCTCGTGCGGAGTTTTCGTCGTTGACCACAACCACATTCCAAGCGCAAGTCAGAAAAACACTAAATGGCAGACCCAGCCGGTAAGTGGACATTTTATACGTCTCCATCCAGCGCTTTTCACAGGCAGCCATAAAAGCCAATTTGTACTCAATGAGAGGCGATAGAGGTACTTGGCTTTCTCGCGTTTACTCGCTTTCGTTTTCTCCTTGCCAACAATGAGCTCATGGTGCATCGTAGCATCTGTGCACTATGTTATTTCCCTTTTTTTCGTCAGCTAGCCCTTCCCGTGGATGTCGCTCGCACCGCCAATCTGCTGTCTTCAGCAGAAACACACGTTACTCACGCAAACTGCTTTTCCTTCCTTTTATTTAGAACGCATCGACCGTGGGTATCGCGAAGACCGTGAACGTCGAAGGCATGATGATGGACACCACAGGGACCGTGATTACAGGGACAGAGACAGGGATCGGGATGTCCACCGCGACAGAGACAGGGACAGGGACCGGTATCGCCGAGACGAGAGGCGCGGCGCTCCCCGCGACCATGGAGGACGCCCGAGAGATCTTGATGACCATAGGCGTCCTCACGATGAAGATCGACGCCGTGATCATCGACGTGACGATGATCACGGTCATCGTCGAGGTCGTGGTGAAGATGCTGGTTCACCTCATCGGCGTGGTGGCCGAGGGAGGGGAAGGGATGGACTTGGAACTCCTGAAAGACGATCTCCGACACCCGAAGGTGCTGTCCCGTTGTCCCAGAGAAAGCGAAAAGCATCAGGGTGGGATGTTCACGCTCCAGGATACGAGCAGTACTCGGCTATGCAAGCGAAGCAGACAGGTGCGTTTTGTTTCCGCAAGCGATAATACTACTTACACAATGAATACACGCAGGACTTTTCAATTTGCCAGGCGCTAATCGTACGCAGGTCCCGCCTATCCTCGGTATTGCTGGCCTTCCACCCCCCATTCCCGTACAAACATTTGGAATGGGAATTGGCAGTAACCCAAACCTCTCCAGGCAGTCCCGTCGGCTATATATCGGCAGCATTACTTCCGACGTGAACGAGCAGAACTTGGCCGAGTTTTTCAATTCCAAGATGATCGAGATGAGCATCGGAACGGGTGGCCCAGGGAACCCGGTTCTTGCTGTCCAGTGCAACTATGAAAAGAATTATGCCTTTGTTGAAGTAAGGCCATAGTTTTCGTCATCCGACCATGTGTTGACCCAGACTTCAGTTTCGGAGCGCTGAAGATGCTACAGCAGCCATGGCATTTGATGGTATTATCTTCATCAATGGCCCCCTCAAAATTCGTAGACCAAAAGATTATGGGGGTATTGAAATGACCGCTCCTAGTGTTCATGTTCCAGGAGTCGTGTCGACCAATGTGCCGGATTCAATCAACAAAGTATTTGTTGGTGGGCTCCCAACTTACTTAAACGAGGAGCAGGTACAGGAACTGTTGAAGAGCTTCGGAGAACTCAAAGCCTTCAATCTCGTCCGGGAAAATGGTAACGGACCATCGAAGGTCAGCACTCTATCTTGGCACCACTTATTGTCCCTCACTGAATATTCCAGGGATTTGCGTTCTTTGAATATGTCGATGCCACTGTTACTGATGTCGCTATCCAAAGTTTGAACGGCATGGAGCTCGGGGACCGCTACTTGGTTGTTCAAAGGGCTTCTGTTGGTGCAAAACCCGGTTTGCCAAATCTGCCTTACGACCAGTTTCCCGAAATCCCTCGGCCGATTATGCCAGCTGGCGAAAATAACACTGCAGACGCGCGGATTCTCCTCATGTTGAACATGGTTACTGCGGACGACCTCGTCGAAGACCAAGAATATGGTGACATCTACGAAGATGTCAAAGAAGAATGTTTCAAACATGGACCAGTTGAGGATCTCCGCATTCCTCGACCCGTCAAGAAGGACAAATCGAAGTGGGCTCCTGGGGAACCAGGCCAACAGACCGCTATCGACGCACAGCGTGCGGATGAGGCTGCTGGGGTTGGGAGAGTATACGTGAAGTTTGTCAGCGCCTCGGGCGCACAAGCTGCTCTCAAGTCTCTGGCAGGACGTTCGTTTGCTGGCCGCTCCATCATTGCGACTGTCCTTAATGAGGATAGCCAAACTACCCCCCCTCTCAACATCATCTTTGCACCGCAACCAGATGCGCCTCCTCCCCTTCCTGAGTCGTAAGCCTTCCTCACCCAGGCTAAGTTGTCTATGGGCTAAGTTGTCTATAATGTCGACGATAGCTATATCTTGTGCTTTGTATGTAATCCTCATACTCATTGTCGCTATTTGTCCCGTGGTGGTCCGGCAATCTGTTCATGTTCAAGTGCCTCCCTTTCTTGAGATGTTTCATGTCTGCACTTCATAAGAGCATGTCCGTAAACTAGGATTTTACACGGGCGTCTGACGGCCACGCTGGCGGTCTGCACGCCTTTGCTCGATCTGAAGAACAATACACAAGTCAGCAAGGCGCTGAGTAAACGTAACAACACAACTCGCACCCAAGCCTGCTTGCAGTCCCTGTAAGCCTGAAAGTACTCCATGCATTTATCCCGGTTGTAACCATTCCGGTCCATACAGGTAAGGGATGCCTTGGATGCATCTTCGCATGGACTGTGAGTGTATTTAGAACACTTGCGCTGGAAGATTTCTGTGTGCCTACTCGGTATATTCTGTATAGGATTTCCGAGCCTAGAGTCCGAGTGTGGATGAGATTGATCACCAGGAAGGCAAGGTTGATTGGCACACAGAAAACTTGGCATAGTAGTCCTTTGGTTTCACATTTTGTTGCGGTGACGATAGCGGGGTCTGCGAAGACATGTTGTTCGTGTATGTCGGGTTGACTTGACCGTAAAGGAAAGTCACTCTACCAGTCTCACGCCAAATGCTACACAATAATAATACGTTTCAAGAGGCTGAACAAGATCACAAAAAGAATGTCCTCCTCGTAGTTTCCAACTCGGGCTTGTGCAGAACATCAGCTAGTAATCTTGGTACAATGCAAATCACAAACCTTCCATTGCCATAAGAAATCATTGTTCTTTGGGGGATTCTTTAAGGTGGGTGCATCCGGTTTTTCTTCGTCGTGGCCCCTCACATCCTCTAGCGACTCCTGAGCCGGATGTTCCGCTTCTTCTGTCCCCACTGAAATTTCCAACGTTGCCGGGGAAGCTCCAAAGTCGTGGACAGCTGGTAATCCTCTCTTTACCCACCTCAACTTTAGCGTAAAACGGGGACCGATCTCCTGCAGCGCAACTTTCTCCGGAGACCGAAATGCGTATCTTTGCTCATTAGGATTTACTTGCCATACGATCAGACGTGGCTTACCTGTGCCGACGAAAGAATAAGAAATCGCGTTGGTTGTGCAGAGTCACCACCTGGCGACCCTGGAACTCGGGGAGAGGAGGAAATAATGTCTGAAACATTCGTCCAATGGCGTGCCCCAGGCCAGTTGAAAAATTGTTCAAAACGAGTTCCGGGTTATGTGGCGTTGCTCGTGCGTGGCCCTCGTAGGAGTCAGCTTTCCTGATAGCGGGATCAGAATCAACCTACATATATTTGTTTCGTGAGTTCTATCGATGTGAGCTTGAAATATGCGACAGGTCCACTCGGAAGGTAGGCAAGGGTGATAGCGTCTACTGGATATCAGACACGTATGGGATGCACGCACAGGATGACACACACTCGGCTTCTTCATGTCCTCATTCACGACAAGAAGGTGTTTGTAACCTCGTGCAGCTGCCCACCCAGCTATACGACCCATTTCGAAACCTTTTCCCTTCTTCCTGCGAATACATTCCGCCCCGGGAAAGACACCAACCAATTCATCACAAAAATCATACGTTGACTTGGAGGCTTTTGGCGAGGTTGTGATGAGCACTTTTGGTGGTACAGTCGGATCGTCTTCAAAGTTGAAGTATCGCGAAAAAGGGTCCGAGGCAATGTCACTATTCAATTCGTCAAGTTGTATGGAGGAAGTGCTGCCAGGCTGTTTCGATGATGGTAGTATTGCGGGGTCATCCTCGCGAGAATTGTCGAGAGTACGGGGAACGTTTTCAGCCAGTCGTTTCTGTGTAAAGTCAGGCGATAAGCTGACTTGAAGTTTGGCACGAATGTACCCACCTTTTTTGCGGCAGGATCGTTGGCCTCTTCCTTGGCTCGAGCTAGTCGTTTTTGAAGTTTTTGTTGGCTTTTTGCTCTCTTTTGTTTAGCAGCGACTTCCTGCCTTTTGATCTTGTTCTTGATGAGAGATGGTTGTATTCGTGGTGCCATGTTGTTGGCAAGACTCGCAAGGCGTTACCTAGACTTTGTGACCATGTGACTGAGCACATTTGGTCTTGACTTTCATCGGTCAAACGAATTACAGAATGTTCGCATTCCGCCATGCGATCCTCTTATTGCCATTATTACACCTTTTAACGCTTGTAAATGGTCTTCATTTCTACCTTGACCCTAACGAGAAGCGGTGTTTCATTGAGGAGCTTCCTTCAAACACGGTTGTCGAGGGTACGTGTTCCAAATCCCGCCTGTGAGGGAAAACTGATGTCTCCTAGGACACTACCGGGCATTGGAGTTTCAGAAAAAGTCACAAAGCTATGTCCTGGAACCAGACCTCGGTGTTGTTGTCGAGGTGGAGGTGCGTGCTACATTTCCTTGGACGGGGTACCTGCTTATTGTCGCGGTCTGCAGGAGATGGAAACTGGTCACTCTGTCGTCTTGACTCGCGGACCCCCTGACAGTCAGTTCACCTTTACCTCGTATGGGTCTGGTGACCACCAGATATGTCTGTCTACAAACTACACCTCTTGGTGGACGAACACACACATTAAACTATATCTTGACATTGTTGTGGGAAACACCAAGGCGGATGTGGAGCGCGACCGTAGTCATGTCTCGGAACTGGCGGGCAAGGTCCGTGACCTAAATCAGAAACTGGAGGACATCCGTCGCGAACAGCAATACCAACGAGAGAGGGAGGCAGACTTTCGCGATTTGAGTGAGGCGACCAACTCAAAGGCAGTGTGGTACAGTCTGCTGCAGATCGTGGTTCTGGTCCTCACATGTACGTGGCAGCTAAAGCATTTAAAGGTGAGATTTCGTTGATGGGAGTGCCATCGGTGAGCTGAGTCCGTGTGTAGCGATTCTTCCAGGAGAGGACCTAGTTAGAACTAGCTTACTGTATTTGCATACGCCACTGTCGAATTCCCAGAGCCATTCCGTATTTGTCTCTCTTGCGTTGCCATGATTGCCAGACGGAAGCGGTTTTTCCGTGTTCCTTATGGCGTCTGTTTGACTGACAGCTTGGCACCGTCCTACTTGTTGCAGGGAGTGTGCAGGGCCCGGCGTTCCTGGGTGCGCTGATTTCACACCCCCACAAGATAAGAACAGGCCAGTACCAGCGCGACGTTCTCATGACTATGGACAGCAAGCGAGACTGCCCCGACGATGCTTCACTTCCCGTTCCGAGCTTGCCAGACGAAGAGGGACCGTTGCGGGACCTTGTTCGTCCCCCGATCGACTGGACATCCTTCAGTGGCTTCGCGTCGAGCTTCTGGGCCCGCTGGGAGAGTCTTTGGACGAAACGATTCATCTTCTCGCTCATCGCAGGGCAGGTTGTCTCTCTCTGCATCACGGTAACAAACGTCACCACCACCGAGCTCGTAAGCAGGAATTGGTCCCTACCCACTACGCAGACCTGGTTTTTGTGCGTATTTCCTCTTGCTGT
This sequence comes from Xerocomus spinulosus, assembly GCA_038094075.1. Taxonomy (NCBI): domain Eukaryota; kingdom Fungi; phylum Basidiomycota; class Agaricomycetes; order Boletales; family Boletaceae; genus Xerocomus; species Xerocomus spinulosus. Next base: position 96,163 of record JBBPTN010000032.1, on the reverse strand, counting down.
GGGCAACACTGAACGCTCGGTTGATTAGATATTTCTCTTTATTTGCGGTCTATACTCCGTACACGATGTACAAGTGTGCGTGGTTCTGCGCGCTAATCAGAGTGACTCATAAAATTGCTTTGTCAGATGGATTCAAGGGTTGGGGCAAGATGGTCCTCCATGATGGATGGAAATGTAGGCATATCAAGTACTCCATCCCCTCGTCTGACTGTGGCCCTAGACCTTATTCTTGCATCTTGCGATGTGGAAGGCAACTTTCTTGTTGTAAAGGTATGATATTAAAAGAGTTATTGGTGCACTGATCTCACAGGTCAATCAGGCATACAATTATACCGACCTATTGTCGTGCATGCTACTGGATGCGTACGTACTCTGTTATTCGTGTTATGATGGCTCATGTTCTTTTCTAGTTGGGCAATACCCGTCTGTTTGTTCTTTTGTTGGGTGTATATGCGTACTAGATACCATTGGACTCAAGTGCTGGTCGGTAGCTTACCTTTCTCGCGTTCATATTCCCAGTACTGACTGTTGATATTGGCAGGGTGTCGCCGTGTGCATTGGCGGGCTTGGGATGCTCGTTTCATCTGACATGCTCACGGACAAGGATTTTCCCGCTCAAAACAAGGGCAAGGGTGATGCCTTTATGATTGCTGGTGCGACTCTGTACGGTTTTAGTATGTTTCAGTCCTTGTCGCTCAGCATGCTGCTGAGTATTTCGTTTCTAGCGAACGCAACGGAAGAGTTTTTTGTTAGAAAGCGGCCTCTCTACGAGGTGGGTTTCCAACACTGCGTTGTTCAAACAGATCTGATTTTGCAAACGCAGGTTGTCGGCCAACTGGGCATGTGGGGGACACTCATCAATGGGATTCAAGCATCTGCACTAGAACACCGTGACATGACGCGTGCCTCGTGGAATGGTGGGAATGGTGAGTTGAGGATCGACCGACGGAGAGTGATACGGCGCTGAGATGTCGCATGTTAGCCGGATTCCTGGTTGCATACACGGCTGGTAAGTACTCTGCTGATAGGAGGTGACAAGGTTGATTTTGTATCTCTAGCCATGTTCCTCCTGTACACGACTGCCCCTCTGCTGTATCGCTCTGCTTCGTCTGCATTTTACAACATCAGTCTGCTGACGAGTGATTTCTACGGTCTCTTGTTTGGTGTGTGGTGTCGCATGCCAATGTCTAGTCTGCTGACAAGTTTTGCCAGGATTGTTCTTATTTGTGAGTCTGCTCTCTTATCTGATATGGTTCGTGACTAAAGAGCGCTGGAGCATTATTCCCCATTCTGGCTCTATTTCCCCGCATTTGCTGTCGTTATTGTCGGTCTCATCATCTACTTTTGGCATGCGACGCGTGAGTTGATTGGGCTTGTGTGTTTTTGCAAACTGCTAACTCGTCCATCTCCAGCGGAGGAGCAAGGCAAATTAGATCCACGGAGGCCAGATTATCTCGACCACGCACAAGCGGATGGTGAGTTGGTTTAAGAAAAGAGATGGTCCTATAATCGGACCGGTACAACCACGCAAATAATGCACAAGTGTCAAAGTAAGCACAAATGAAGTTACAGAGATAAGATCCAATTAGATGCGAGGGGAGATTGTTTACGGATGACGGGAACAATAACGCTGTTCATACAACTGGCTGGACGGCGTTTTTTTCGGCCTCCAGTCGCTCACGCTCTGTGCGGATTTGGGTGAGTTTCTGTGGTGCCAGTCAGGGTTGGCAAGGCAAGACAGGGGCCGAGTACGTACGGCTTTCAGGGACTCTGCACCAGAGATGATGGAGTCGAGTGTTGACTCGGATAGATCAGTGACCTGTGTGGGTTCAGTATGGGCCAGTTGAAAAGGAAAGACGGACGGTGTCTCCGGCACGCTTCTGGAGGTCTCCGTGCTCCCAGCCGCGTTGTTGGCTCGCTCCGACGGCGATTCGGTCCGGAGCGGCGTGTGGCGGGCGGAGACAGGGAAAGTACTGGGCACGGTGGTCGCGGAGAGGGGCGGCGTGGTGCCACCAAGTGGCGGCTCCTGCGCCGAGGAGGAACCAGAAGACGCGGGATGGGCCACGGTGGAGAAAGATGTGCTGGTAGGGATGCATGGTGGTGTGCCGCCATCGTCCACAGGGCTTATATGTGGGGGGACAGGAGGCCACTCGGCATGATGCCGAGCAATGCCGAGGACAGTCGCAGTGTGCCGTCGGAGTGGCGTCGGAGAGTGAAAGAGGCAAGGAGTCCCGGCTTGATTGGGCTCATCGAGGGTGTGACTGTTGTCACGCCAGCCTTGGTGATCCTCGTTCCTCTTGCTTGCTGCATGAGCGTCGTCGAGCCGGTGCATTTCCAGTCCCCGCTTCGTTCCCAAGTCCGACATCGCCACACTGACAGCCATGGCCTTTGACTCTGAGGCAGCCCGTCTTCGCAACGACCTTTCAAACCCTCCTGGTCCGATTTCCGCACCTCCTACCAGCCCTTCCCGTCTCCCCGATCGCCCGCATTTCCCGACGAGAGCATCGACCCTTGGCTCTACCCACGACCTCGCCAGACACACCCTCGCACCGAAGCAGGATGTGCCCCACGCACACAGCGACGACCTCAACCACACACCCACCACATCCACCTCCCCGCCTTTCCTTCCTCCCCCTTCCCCTGCTTTCCTCGCAGTCAGTCGTCCCACAACACCGAACAGCGCAACCCGTCTCTCCACCCGCACACCCACTTCCGACCACTCCCCTGGCAGACCCCGTCGCAACAGCTCTACCTCCGACGCTTCTGTTCACTCCAACTCATCTGGTTCTTGTTCTCCCAACAAGGGTGGTCCCCTCACCTCAACATCCTCGGCAACATCCACCCTCTCTTCGTCGTAAGTCGGCCTACATCCTGCGATCCCTCACTCATCCTCTCCCAGTCCATGCTCAGCTTGCGGACTTCCCATGCAGGGTGCGTTTGTCCGTGCGCTGGGCACCGTCTTCCACTTGAATTGCTTTAAATGTCTAGTAAGTTTGTTCTTCACATTCCTGCCCAAAACCGTTCATCGTCCATCAGGATTGTGGTGATGTCGTTGCCGCAAAATTCTTCCCCATAGATGGACAGGAAGGAAAGCAGCAGCCACTCTGCGAAAGGGACTACTTCCGTCGTCTGAATCTCATCTGTGCAAAGTGTGGTCTTGCTTTACGTGGAAGCTACATCACCGCGTGTAGTCAGTCTATATCTTACCTCAATCGCCATCTCTTTTACTCACATGAATCACAGACAAAAAGTACCACGTGGAACACTTTACTTGCTCCTTATGTCCGACACTCTTTGGCCCGCAGGATTCTTACTACGAACACGATGGTGACGTGTATTGCCACTTTCATTATTCGACGCGTTTTGCTACCAAATGCGCTGGTTGCAGTAGCGCAATCCTGAAGCAATTTGTCGAGATAAATCGTAACATGAGGGATGAATGCTGGCATCCAGAATGTTACATGATCAACAAGGTACGCAATGCGGAGTTTGTCCTCGCAATTTGTTTATTCGACCATGCAGTTTTGGAACGTCAAAGTAGTCTCGCGGAGGTCGAGCGGTTCGATTAGCGATGGATCGGAGCTCGAGCCCTTGTACATCGAGGAGGAGAAACGTGAAACACCACTTTCCCTCAAAGAAAAGCAAGTGAGAATGGAACAGTTGGTATACCGAATCTGGACGTCAGTATCCTCCATCCTTTATACTTTCACCATTCATGTCGTTTTCTTAGCGTCCTTTCCGCTTTCGAGGAATCTAGTGCCGCGTGCATATCGGATATGCTGCGTCAAGTCAGCAATGGCCAATATCTGGATGCGATCAGAATGGCGGAGAAATTCATTCTCCACGTGGAAGTCCTTTTTGGTACTATCGACGATCTCGAGTACCATTGCGCTAGACTTAATCTGAAGGGTATGTTTTGCTCTCGTGTTTTCACCCTTCTTTCTTACGTCACTCGTAGGTATGTCTCATGTTCGCGAAGCCCGTCTACTTTGTCGGAAAACCGTCGATCTCTTCACCCTATTATCCCGTACACAGGAAACAGGATCACGTCGGATAGGAATGACGCAAGAGCTGTTGGCCCTTGTGACGGGAATAGCCCATTACCTGAAGATCCTCATTCGTATTGCGTTGACGGGTGCTCTCAAACTGGAGAGGGAGCAGAGCGTTAGGGAAGCCATGCCTTCCTTCCTCGACAAGCTACATCTCCTCGCAGTGCAGGGTGGGGATCCGGCCGCTCGCCGAGTCATCAAAAATGGTAGTGGTGAAGTGATGGGACACACTGGTGGTGCCAATATAGGTACCCAGGGGGTCACGTACGGATTTAGGAGTTTGGCTCCGGAGCTAGCTGGGGAGTCTCCATTCTCAGCCACCTCGCCCTCAAAACTGTCGGTCAACAACCCTCCCTCAGATCGATGTGTCAAGTGCACCCAGGCGGTCGAGGAAGATTGTGCTCGACTCGGAACATATCAGCGGTGGCACTCGCACTGTTTGCAATGTAATGCTTGCGGGAAAGCTGCCGCAGTCCCACTACCCAGGGACCCGACGCCACTAAAAGCTGTGGAGGACAAGGAAAAGGAAAAGGTTGACAAAGATTTGGCGAAGCCACCGGCCCCACGCCGCCCCCCTGCCAATGTCAGTATATTTCTATATGATCTCGAGTCTGTCAAGGAGGCACCATCGTTTGGCGACGTTCCATCTGTGATACTCTGCACCGATCACGCCCATTTAAGCTGCCGTGGCGGGTTCCAAGCAGTATCTCGTCTGGAACAGTACGCGTTCTTGCTCAACATCGCTCTTCGTCGACTGTATCTTGTTTTGAAGCAACAGGGTGTTGTTCCACTTTCACCAAGTATGTTTGCTGCGATTTTTTGAGCCTTATTTCTTCCGCTGAACTACGTGAATTAGCTAGCTCAACGGCTCCTAACTCCAAGGGTGGAGATCAAGATCCATATCGCAACTCTGGTGACATCATGCGAATGAAATCAGTTCATCTGGATCGTAAATTATCTGCCACGGCACGGTTGCCCAGGAGATCAACTATCGTAGAGAGTCCTGCTGGCAGGACAGTCCAGCCCTCTGAACCCGTGAATGCACAACGTTCGCAGCAGGAGATCAAGTCACCACAACCTCAACGAGGACCTCCTCCAGGTAATCTCATACCGGGTCGACAGCCTTCACAGCCTAGTTCGACCTCGTCGCTCTCCCCATCCCGCACGCAGCTGCGTTCTCCGGGCGCATTAGACACCAATCTTCAGGGACAGTTTGGACGTCCTCCACTGATTCGCAATAACACCGAGGTAAAGATTGTGGATGAGTCCGCGCCCAACTCTCCTGCAGGCGGTTTTGAGGAAGCGCCTCCCCAAGTCGTTGACGATGGTATCACCCTCGCCGATATCCCTCAGCTTATGGAGGTAGCCCAGGCTCGCGAACAGCAACGGTCGTTACCGCGCCAAAGTACGATACCTCACATTGCTGAACTTAGTGGACTTGAACTTGCGATTATTAAACACTGTGCTCTCCTTGCTCTGCAACGTTCACCTCTCAAGGACCAAATCGATCTAGATGAGCTCTTGGAACTCGTGGAGACAAAAAAGGCAGGTTTTTGGAATAAACTGTTCAAAGCTGGAGACAAGAAGAACGTAAAGAAGAAGGGTATGCATTCCTGCTTGGGGCCCAAACGCTCGCTGATCGTGTTTGAAGGTGTTTTTGGTATCCCACTAGAATTATTGGTTGAGAGGGAAGGCTCAGATTCCTTGCTTGGAGCTACTCGCGCGACCTTGAGAGTGCCTAGTTTCATTGACGATGTCATTTCCGCCATGCGACAGATGGGTGCGTATTGTTTTCATGCCAAGAGTACGAATCATCGATCATCTTTCTGTAGATATGTCCGTCGAAGGTATTTTCCGTCGCAATGGAAATATCCGACGCCTCAAGGACCTCACGGAGGCCATCGACCACGATCCCTCGTCCGTTGATCTTAGCCAGGACAACCCAGTGCAGCTGGCCGCACTGCTCAAGAAGTTCTTACGTGAACTTCCTGAGCCCCTGATGACCTACAAATTGCATCGTTTACTGATCGCGTCTCAAAGTACGTTCCTGTCGTATCCACTACCGCCACTTAACTCATCACCATTTGGTAAAGCACTTCCCAGCGATACCGAGCGCCGGCGGTGCCTTCACATGGTTTCGCTCCTACTTCCCAAGAGCCATCGCGACACAATGGAAGTACTCTTTGTGTTCTTGAAATGGGTCGCTTCATTCGCCCACATGGATGAGTCGACGGGCAGCAAGATGGACCTTCCAAATCTTGCAACTGTCGTGTGCCCAAGCATTCTCTACTCAAGGGGCCGGGACGCAGTTCGCGACGAGAGCTTTGGAGCAATCAGGGTGGTAACCTCTCTGCTGGAAAACCAGGATGAGTTTTACACCGTCCCCGAGGAGTTTCTCCCCATTCTTCATGACCAAGATTACTTCTCGAATTCCTTGGAGCTTCCCAGCAAGGACTTCCTCAAGAAGTGTGATACGTATATGCGGCTCAAGGCGGGCGGAAGAATTCCTGTGTCAGCAATCTTCCCCGGTTCTCCACCTCCGCCCAATCCAACCAGATTGAACCCTCCTCCAGAACGGCCTACGCTGAATCCGACACCAAGCGAGCCTCAATTGCGAAACGGTCGCCAGCAATCGCCTCATTCTCACCCTGGTCTTATCCATGCGCCCATGTCATACCCATCGCCTGTACACCCAACCTCGCTCTCCCATGGAGCTGTGATGATTCAGACACAGCAACCTCGACTGCCACAACCACAGGATGCGGATCTGACTGCTCCGCAGCGATCTATGACAAGCTCTTCGACACCCTCGCCTGGTGCACGACCATCTTCGTACGTGCCTCCACGAACCAGTGGAGAACTTGCACAAGCAATACCACCAAACGGCTACCAGGCAACGATGGTCCGTCAGCGTACATGATTGGACAAACTCTATACACACTTTCTCATTCATTATTCCGCGATCTGCTTTCCGACCAGCTGACCATCACCCTCGTTTGTTTTTCCCCCTTGCCGACTTCTCTGCACTCTCTTCGATCTCGCAATTATCTGTAGTTTACCGTACTTTTTCTTCACTTATCAGTATGACACGGACGACTATCTTCGCAGTATACTCATTATACCCGTGCATTCAAATGTACTCATTTTGAATGAATCAAAAACCAGCCTGGATAAAGGCGCACACACGTTGATTGTGCTCGTGCATGCCGCATACAATTTTGAGGTAGTAAATACGGTACATGACAGCTGGTGAGAAGGCGAGAGCCTACTTGAGAGGAATAAACCGAGAAGAGTGTGTAGCACCAATCTTGGGGTCAAGTCAGCAAGAACACACAAGGCCATCATAAAAGTTCGTACACCAGGGCGGCCATGCTTTACAGGCCGGTATGAACATGAGAACTCGGCGAGGTAGTGGCCGGTCATCTCGGGTTTGATTTCAACAGAGTTGAACACCTGTGACCACACCTGTCAAGACGGGGAGTACGGTGATCTAGTGAAAGGAGGAATACCTTTCCATTGTAAATACCGACCACACTACCGATCATTTCGGGAACGATGATCATGTCGCGGAGGTGGGTCTTGACAACCGCAGGTTTCTCGTTCGGCGGGGCTTCCTTCTTGGCTTTGCGCAGTTTTTTGATGAGGCCCATTGGGCGGCGCTTGAGACCACGGTTGAATTTGCGACGGGCACGCGCGTGAACAAGCTGTCATTGATTTGGTTGACGAGATGACTCGGAAGATGCAAGGCAACGTACATCGACAAACTGGATGAACGGAGATAAAAAATGAACATGACTCTGAAAAGGATCGCACCCACCTCTTCGGTATTCAGGTCGAGGAGCTTGTCCAGCTCGACACCACGGTAAGAGAACGTGCGAAACGTTCGCTTCTTCTTGAGCTCTGCGGCGAGGGCAGGGTCTGTAATGGCTGAATCTGCCTGTAATTCTGTGAACAACTCGGTGGCATGAGGACGGCGACGGACTGACCATGGTGTGTTGTGGATGGTCTTGAGGGATAGCGGGTTGAGCGGAGCGTGAATTTGGAGTTGTGGCTGAACCTTGATGCGTGCAACTGTACAGTACCTCGGGAGTGATCATCACAAGCAAGAGAGCCCACCATCATCGTCGGTTAGAATCCACAGGTCTTCCCTTGGGGATTAAAGGTGCGCTCCGTGATCAAGGAAAATAATGCGTGTCTCATCTCTTGTTAGTGATTTGTGGCTGCCCGTAGTCTTACCTGTACATTCGAAACCAATCGCGAACTAAAGTGGGTGCTCTGCATGGAGGAGAAGTGCGATTTAATCTTGTCAGCAGATGCGTCATATCGCAGCATACTTGCTTCTCCAAACTGGAGGCAACAACTCCCCTTCTGCTAAAGATGTCAAGAAAGTCCTTGCTGCTGTTGGCATCGAAGCAGATGACGAACGCCTCGACAAGCTCATTTCTGAGCTCGAGGACAAGGACGTCAATACTGTGCGTTGGACTCGATTTTTATACACGGTTAGGTAACTAAACTAGACACAGTTGATTGCGGAGGGGTCTGCCAAGCTTTCGTCGGTGCGTGTATGCGTTGCATGTGGCGAGTCGCCATGTCATACACGGTGTCACAGGTTCCTTCTGGGGGTGCTGTTGCTGCTGCTCCTGTGGCTGCGGGTGGTGGAGGCGATGGTGCCGCCCCTGCTGCGGCAGCGGAGGAAGAAGAGAAAAAGGAGGACAAGGTGCGTGCATGTGTCTGCACGGCGAACAACACTTACGGATGACTTACAGGAGGAGTCGGATGATGACATGGGCTTTGGTCTGTTTGACTAGTAGTGTACTTGTCAGCATGCACAGAGTTTGCCGACGGCAAATGATGTGGCAAAGATGCCGAATAAATATGCCGGGAGGTTTTTGTCGGAACGAAACGTCGGCAAGGGCGATGCTGTCATGCACGGGCGGCAACTAAGTCCGTTGGTTCCTGAGATTCGTGGAGAAATTATAATTTTTTTTTGCAAATTTGATTGATCTAGCTCGCATCGGCACCAAATCGAAAAGCCGCCGGCAAGACGAGCAGGAGATGGGCCATTTATCCCGGTGGCCGCCGGTCGAGGGGTCCAGCGCAGACCAATGACATCCGCCAGAGTGTCGGTCGGGGGGCGCCGACGTCGGCAGTGTCGTCGTCGGTGACCCCGACGTGCACAGGCCGGTCATCACATCATCCCCGGCACCTCCGACCATCTTTTTAATTCCCCCGTCGTTCTCGTTTATGGTGAACCTGCTCGGCACTAGGTTTATACGTGACCCTCCTTTTAATATTATTCATATCTTGTTCTCCTCCCCTTCCCTCCATGGATCACGTCGCGCGTCTCCGAGCTGCCCCCTCGCAGACACCACCCATCACCTTCGCCATCCCCTCTCATCCCGACACCGAGCTCGACAGATCCGATCCAAACATCGCATTCACAAAGGGTCCAAAGCGTAAACGCCTCGCCAAGGCATGCATCCCCTTGCTTGTTCGGACAGCCCACTCACCTTTCAAAAGGCATGTGATGCTTGTCACAAGAGTAAACGCCGCTGTGACGGGACGGGTACGCTGTTTTGATCTCACTTCGCTTCACTGTTCTCAATTGCGTCTCGTCTTCCCAGCACCATGCAGCAATTGGTATGTTTCAGTACCTGCTGACATCGCTCCCCAAGGTCTGACACCTTTCGCCAGCTACTTTGCTTCCAAGAAGTGTACCTACACAGACGCCTCGGGAAAACCTGTCCCCGCTCCAAGACCGTTTAATCCAGACAGGCCAAAGAATTCCTCAGATATTAGCGAGGCTTATACGCCACTTTCAGATGGTGCTGCGGCTAGTTCGGCGTCCGGTACCCCCATTCAAGTCAGTGATGCTCCCTCCAATTCACCGTCGGAAGACGATCGAGCATGCAATCCCCGTACCAAGCGTGTTAGAACTCATCTTGTAAACACAACCACACCCTTGGACACTCCCCCACGGTCTTTGGCGCCCCCTTTGATTCAGCCTGACCGACCCCTCGAGTGTGACCACGCCCTCACTCGAGAGCTTGTTCACCGTGCGTTCACTGAATAGCCCTGATGTACGTGCACAAATTAACTCGATCCCCAGTCTTTTTTGCCTATCGACAACCTCAGCGCATGATCATTCATCAACCTTCCTTCTTGACAGCCCTGAGCCATGGTACTGTTCCTCAACACCTCCTTCTTGCGGTATGTGCCGTCGCAGCCCCACTATCGAGGCAACCTCGGTTAAGGACATCTCCTTGTCGTTATGCCGGCGAAGCCTTTGCTCAGGAGGCTGTGTCACTCATGTTTGACAAGCACCATCACTTGATTTGTGAACACAATCTGGCGACTGCACAAGCCCTTTTGTTGCTTCAGCTGTACGACAGAATGGGAAAGTCCTTGTGGGTTGGGCAACACTACCGTAAGCTCTCTCTGTCCTCGGCGTTAGAGCCCATTCATTAATTTCGTGAAGGACTCGCGTTGGAGATTGTGACCAAACTTGGGATTTTCGATACTGATATCGCTCTTCCTACATCGCATCCATCACCCGAGTTAATTGATGCCTGCATAGAACGCGAGTGTGCCCGCCGCGTCTTCTGGCTCATTTTCATCTCAGATTGTTTCGCATGGATGCTATATCGACGAGCTCGCCTAGCAACAGATTCTCAATTGAATCTTCGCCTCCCCATCGATGAGACAAGCTTCGAGGTCTCTCCATTGACTGCAGTACCAGGTAAGCTGGTAATGGCTTCTCAGACCTTGGTTGACATTTCCCAAGAATTCATCACTAAACCGACCCCGTCATATGGTACGCTTTCGGAAAGCGGTCAGCTGATACAATTGTTGTTATTACACGGGGAGACGGAGAGGCTTGCAGAAGACTTGAACGGCAGGTAGCTCCTCGCAGCGCCGGGTTTTACTGAGCACCCCACGTAGAATGTGAAAACAGTTGCTATCCTACCGACCGACTGCAGGAAATAGAGATGAGAGTTGGTGTACGTCGCCAACGTCAGTGCTGATTCTTCTGCTTGATGATTCTTTGCCTGTATTAGAAATGGGCGGACGCTCTTCCTGAACACATGCGCTTTACCGATGATAATATGTGGGTGCACATTACCCAGTATGATACTGCATCAAACTTGGGGGCATGGTGCTACTTTGTCATGCATGTTATCTATTGTTCGTGCATACTTGCACTCAACTCGGTGTGTATATCTGGTTGGTATATTGCAAGGTCCAGGTTAAGAACTGCTTTTTGGTGGTATTCGGCTAGGGGAGACAACGATGCCACATGGAATCCTCTTCTAATCCTACTTGGGCGCAGGAGAGAATACTCAAGATTATTGAAGCCCTCGGAAGAAAGGCAAAACTAAGCATTTTTCGTAAGCTCAGTTTGGATCCAATCTCATCATTTTCCAACTCACTAAATTATCAGTGGGTATTGCAATTTGGGTATTCGATTTGTTTTGAATTAACTGTTCCCAAAGCTCACATGTGGTATAGCCCCTCTTCAAGTATATCGACGAGCTACCGAGCCAAGAATTGTTAGGCTGGTCTAGTGAATTCGAGGAGATTTGGGGCGTGCGGATCCAAGATCTGTCTGAACGTCAGCGAGGACAACAGTTGCGTCCGCAACTGGCTCCACCACCACCTGCGGCCCGCGTTCGAACGTCTGGGACACCCACTGGATCCATGTCCCCTGTGTCCCGGACAGGCTCTGAAGCGAGCTCTTCGTTGGCGGCGCAACCATCAAGTCACAGTTCCCAGAGTCGAACGCTGCATAATACATCGGTCTATTCCTTGGCATCCTCTTCTTCCGGGAGCAGGATCCAGGTCGTACACGATGACCGGGAGAACGGAGTTGAGAATATGGTGAACGATGCAGATATTGATCCGGCACTCCAAGCCATCTCAGATCCCCCATCATTAACAGCACCATCTCAGTGGCCTGTTCTCGCCCCACCGCCATCATTACCATCGCTGAAGGCCAGCGGACTTTTAGAGTGGCCGCGCCCTGGCTCCACAGATGCAGCTATAGCACCGTCCAGCGTACAGACTACAGTGAATCGGCAACAGCCCTCGCAGCATTTCACGCCGTCTCGTCAGGTTCCACGGGATTCTGTGCGATCACTCAACAATCAGCCAATTCCTGATGGATCCCGCCATCCTTTGGTTTCGTCTGGCATGCCGGTTGGATTACAGTGGCTGGCTCACGAGTCATCGATGCCAAGACCGAGCTAGGACTGACCTGTAGTATCCGCCGATTGATGGTGCCGCTCGTATTTATTCCTCTAGTATAGGACATGGGTATTACACACCGAGTTGAGAGTTGGTAGGTTGGTAATGTAGAGTTGATTTGAACGTGATGGTCACGTCACTGTGCTTCTGAGCCTCCAAGTTTTTTGAGATTGCGATGAAGCTCTGGTTTGATAAGTACGGCGCGATCCAGGAGCTTCTTGATGACTGCGTCCTTGTTCGCGTTAAAGGCATCCGTTGTCGCTTGTAACTTGTGCTCTGTCTCCTTGTCTACGGCTGCTTGTGTGTTGGTCGTGTTACCGGCATGCTGGGAGCGCGCTTGAGCGAGTGGAGTGATCAGCAAGGGCGGAGACGCACGGATGCCTCGAATGCCCTAAACTCTGATTCCTTGTCCTGCCTGTACTCGTCGATCTCTTTGGATGCCTCAGAACGGGCATCTTTTAGTCTCTGGACGCGATCTGCGTCAAAGATGAGATTGAACACGAACGGTGGAAGAAGCTGTACATTGCCGGGCTTGCTGTACGATCTTTGCTGCCTCCTTTTCTGCCTCGAGGAGGGTTTGGATGCCTTGTGACTGCTGTGCTGCCTGTAAAGGGTCAGTGGGGAGTATAATGGTCAGTGTAGAAGAGATACCATGGTGGTAGGAGGAGGACGTGAGTTGAAACTCCGACGTGGTAGAGGACTCTTGAGCCAGACTTTGACAGACACAAGGAATGGCAGGGAATCCGATTGACCCATTACAAGCGCTTTCAGCAGCGTTGGCAGTGCCAGCCGACTCAAAGGAACAGGCTGATTTACTCGCTGCCTTGCGTGAGTCTTTGGAGGCTCATCCAGCACCGATTCCAATTCTCTGTACGACACTCATCAAAACCGTCGCCGGTGCCGGAGATTCTCTGCTCAAGAAATGGGTGCTCGACCTGCTTCACTTTGCCATTGCCCGCTCCACGCTCACCCCGGAAAGCCGCACCCAACGTTAGTTTTCGCCGCCTTGTCTTTCTCGACGCTGAGCATCTCCTAGTCGCGTCTCAGTCGGTCGAAACGCTCGCAAATCTCTTGCATGACCCAAATGTGCGCACCGTCAAGGTCGCCATTCAATGTCTCACCTCTGTCTACCCACTCCTCTTTCGCTCCTTGTAAGCCACTCACTCTCTTTCCATCTCACACCTCAACTTGCTGTAGATGCACCAACCGCACTCACCGTCACCAATGGGATATCCTCTCTCAGTCCAAATCCCGCATCCTTGACTTTGTTGCATCCCCCACCGTCAACAATGGCGTCAAGCTCTCCGCCATCAAATTCATGCAACGTGTCATCCTCCTACAGACGCGGGGTGTCTCAGATCCAAGGGTAGCTATTCCTCTCTACCTCGTGGCCAAGCTAACCTTTTTGTGTCAGCTCCAAAACAAGAGCGACCCGAGCATCGCAAATGTTCCTGCCGATCACCCCTTCATCTTTGCCACAGCTCTGGAAGCAGAGGGAATGAAGCTCTTGGAAAACGTCATCACCATCTTGTACACAAACCAGTAAGCCAACCGCTGACACACTCAACGACGACTTCTTTGACACTCGTGGCAGGAACATTGACATGCTGACGGCAATCCTGAATAGTTGGAGCAACTTGGTCAAACAGCGCCCTACTCTGGTTCAGTTGGTCGTATCATCCTTGGCATCATGGTCACCTGCAGCACTTGCCGGATTGTCAGCTTCCGCCGTAAAAAGTGTCGAAAAGAGTATCCGGATACTGTTGATACACATCTCCAGGCTGGTCTCTCATTGCATGCATCGTCGCGTCTACTGATCCATATCCTCCCTAGAGGTCCTCATGGTTCTGCGTTTGGTGCCCAAATCAATGAGGCACTCTCCCAGCAAGCCGTGCGGGTGGAGAGGGCATCTGCAGAAGAAAAGGCGCGCAAGGCTGCTGTCGCAGCCACAGCCGCCGAAGCCATGAAAAAGCGACCACTACCTACAGGTCCAACTACCGATCAACCCACAGATGCCAAGCGTCTCAAAGTCGAGGTCGACAATGCCACAGCGAACTCGGCTGCATTCCTTGCATCATTCGACTTCACGACATTACCTATCGCGCTCGTCACGGATCTCATCGTCGCCAACTTGCAAGCATTTACAGAACCCGCTTTGATCAGTCTCGTCCAGACCTATAAACAAGACAGAGAGGGGGGCCTACAACCACCTGATGGTGCTGTGGACGATGTCATGTCGGAAACACCTGTCAAAGATGAGCCGGTCGATCCTCTCAAGATGGACATTGACGAAGAGGAAATGGAATACGAGCCGGATCGACTAAACGAGGCGGTAGTTTTTTTTTTTCCCTTTTTCTTTTGAATATTCCTCACTCAGCCACCTTATCAACAGCTCTCCGGAGGTGCCAGGGTAACGGATGAAGAGGAGGTGGTCACAGGGCTCCCCGAGGTTGCATTTAGCCTCGACTTGACTGACTTCAAGCTGCCATCACCAAAAGACCTTACGGAAATTGACCGGGTTACTCTCATGCGGGGAGTCGTGAAACGTGTATGCGAAGGTGGGGAAGAATTGCAGGAAACATCCCATGCGTTGTCCGCAGGCGCGCTGTCAGATGATATGTGGATGTTACTTATCGTTCGCATGATAACTCGCATTGCCGAACTGCCTGTTTCGGACGCGCCACAAAATGGGGATGAGGCAAATGTGGAGGAATTAGCTGACATCTCCGCGCGGCAGGACAAGCTGCGACAGGCACTATGCGATTACATTATGGTGGACTTCCCATCAAGGTATACATCTCCATTATCTGGACGCTCACGTTTAACATGTATATACAGGTTACGCCTTGCTACAGCATGGATGAACGAAGAATGGTATAATGATCGAATACGAATAACAAACGGCTCAAATTGGGTATGCTTATTTGTGATGTGCCTTCAGTCTGGTTCTTACCTTGAATGGTCAGCGACCCAACTACGATTCCTGGTTGAACCAAATAGTCTCCTCTTATCAGACCATCCTCGAAGGCAAGGCAGAAGGGAAACCAGATAACAAAGACAAGGCATTTGCCAAATTCCTCTTGGACCTACCCTCTATACCAGCGGATGTATTGGATCTCTTACGTGACCTGTCCGTCGACCCTGACAAGTATGTCTCATCAATAATTCGGTGTCTTATCAACGCGTTGATCCATGGCAATAGGATGCATGTAGGTTTCACGAGTCTCCGCGAATTCGTGCTTGAACGCCCCTCGTTACGGGCAGAAGCCCTCCGTGTTTTGTTGGATCTAACGACACACCCAGGTACGGCAATCACTGGTACTAATGTTTTTAACGTACACGCTGATCGCTCTGCACAGAATCTGTCACACGTCGCGCCGCGATTAACACCGTAAGGCGATGGGTTCCCGGAGCTGAACCGATGGACGGCATGATACGTGATTTCGCACTTCAGATGCTTCGGCGTTTGCAAAGGCGTCCTCCCAAAAGTGCAAAAACATTGACCACCAACGGTGGCGAAGATGACCAAAATATGGAGGATGGCCAGATTCCATCTGAAGAACTCATTCAAACACTATACCTGTCGGAAGAGATCGAACCGCCGGTCGAGAAATCCCTAGTACTGCAACATGTTGAGCTGCTCTTTGCTCTATCAGTAAAAGTTCCGGAATTCCTGGATGAGTATGTTCCAGCCCCTGTTTACCACTTCTCGCGGCCATTCTTAGACACCATTTTTTGTTCTCAGAATATTCTCAGCTTACGGTCAGATGGATATTTCCGTCCAAGAAGCGGTTCAAGATTTGATCACTGCCCTCGTCAAATCCCTGGGGTCGAGCAATGGAAAACTACTTACCCTCATGCGGACCTGCCCTCCGGGTTCTGAATCGCTTGCACTTAGGGTTCTGACCATCTTCACAGAGCATGGCAGACCGAGCGCGCAACTTGTGGCCTTGGTCAAGGGTTTAATCAGTGAACGTGATCTCGACGCACGCTTTCTCATTCCGATTATCGCTGAGATGGACAAGGTAAAGTTCGTTCGCGCCCGTGTTGTTATTCTTTCAAACTTGGAATTCCACAGGCGGACATTTTGCGCTACTTGCCCCGCATTGTTTCAATTCTCAATGGTCAACAAGAACCAAAGAATCTGGTCCGTTCTGTATTTAGCTCCATCGTTACCACGCCTCCACAGACGTTTGGGAGTGTCACATCGAATCTCCCTCGCGTTCGGCAGAGTGAGTTGCTGACGCCAGCGGAACTGATGGTCTTGCTTCACGAGTCCGAAAAAGAAATCGGTCTCAAGAGCGCCATTGAGGGTGTGTATCTTGCCCCTGCACAGTTATGCGATGTTAAATTCCCTCAGCCATCGGGATCTGCTTCTCAATGACGGACGTCTTCCGCTCTGAAATTCTTGCTGTGGTGATGCAGCAAATAGTGGACGAACCCGTGTTGCCCGTGTTGTTCTTGCGAACGGTACGTTGTTTGCCAAGCGACCAACACGCGCGATTAATGCCAACTTCGGATAGGTGATCCAAGCTGTGACAACATACAAGTCACTGGTCGCGTTTGTGTCAACCACCCTGCTCTCCCGCTTGATTACGAAGAAAATTTGGCAAAATCCCCACTTGTGGGAGGGATTCATCCGGTGTGCCAAGGTGATCGCGCCTGCAAGCTTTGGGGCACTCCTCCAACTACCGAAAGAGCAGCTTCGGGAACTCGTGGATAAGCAGCCTAGCTTAAAGTCGGGATTGCGAGAGTATGTGACAAAGAAGGCGGGAAACAAGGCTCGTGTGGCTGGGTTCTTGGACCTCTTTGGGGAGGATGATTCTACACCGTCGTCGACGCCATCGACCCCGATAGACCCCGTCTTGGCTGCGGCATAAGTGCATGGGTGAATGTTTTCGTAGGGATATTTTATTTTCGTTGCTCGTGGTTATGTAGCAGTACAGTAGCTTATATCCGACGGAGTGATCCATAAATGTCAGTCGACTCTGACTCGTTCCACCACTACACCTTGCGTTCACCGTTGGGCTACATTGTGCACCGTGCACCGCTAGGGTGCCATTATACCCGGCGGCGTGCCAGCGGCGATTCATAAACGAGGCGGCAGTCCGCCGTAATCTTCCTCTCCTTCCGAAACATGGCGATTCCGTCCAGCAGCAGCGACGACCAGTCCTCGTCACCCATTGCCTCTGCTGTCTCAGAGAGCATGGATCGTGGTCGTTCTCGGGTTCGACGATCCTCGAACCAACTCAACGAACACCACAGCATGAGAAAAAGGTACCCCCGTTTGCGTATCAGATGTTGACTGGGATTCATCGCACCGTGTCGTAGAGGATACCACACGTTTATGTCGTCGTTTGGCAAGATATTTCACGTCGAGAAACGGTGGAAACTCGTCAGGGAGATGGGTTCGGGGGCGTATGGGGTGGTCGTGTGAGTTGAACGGTTCAAGACTACCATCCACTGACTGTCGTCGTTGGTACAGGTCTGCAGCGGACGAAATATCGGGCGAAACGGTGGCCATCAAACTGGTGACGCGGATTTTTGAAAAAATCCAGCTTGCCAAGCGCGCCCTTCGAGAGATCACTCTTCTCAGACACTTTGCGAACCACGAGAACATCACTGGGATGATTGATGTGGATGCTATATCTCCAGATTTCCAAGAGATGTGCGTCCGTTTCAATCCTGTTGTTTTTTTTTTCGCTCAACGTCTTGTCCAGATATATTTTCATGGAGGTGAGTTTTTCCGCCACTGCAATAGACAGCAGCATTGATGTGTGAATTCAAAGCCCATGGAAGGTCTGTCGTGTCTGGAAATCGATCCCGGATGCCCTGTCATTGAGCGTTCGCAGCTGATCTGCACCAAATCATCAAATCCGGACAGACCCTTACTAACGAACATGTCCAGTACTTTCTTTATCAGATCCTTCGAGGTAAATCTCTCGGGCCGAGTGTGCATGTGTCTCACATGTCGATCCGTTCAGGTATGAAATACATCCACTCGGCCTCGGTGATACACCGCGATCTGAAACCTGGGAATCTGCTTGTCAATTCGGACTGTGAGTTAAAGATATGTGACTTTGGTTTAAGTCGGGGTTTCGACGCCACACCCGATGAACACACCAACGGGTACCTCACGGAATACGTTGCCACGCGATGGTACAGGGCACCAGAGATCATGCTTGCCTTCAGGTAAATGACATGGGTTACTCTTTTCTGATTCTGATCCATATCGATCAAGGGGATATAACACAGCTAGTAAGTGGACGAATTGAAGACGAACACGGTACTGAAACGTTGGAGTAGTTGACGTTTGGTCCATAGGATGCATTTTCGCCGAATTACTTCTTGGCAGACCATTGTTTAAAGGCAAAGAGTGAGTTTTTATTTTTTATTTTTCGGTCTGCATGACGGTCCTGATGGTGCTCTTAGCTACGGTCAGTTTCTCCATAAATTGACCCCGAGCGTTGATCTCAAGCCATGATCGTGTCCAGTGGATCAACTCAACAAGATTCTTGATGTACTTGGCACCCCAGATGAAAATGTTATTTTTCGAATAGGCAGTGAAAAGGTATCTAGCCAATAGGAGATGAAGCAAAAATTTCTCATGGGCAACAGGCGCAGGCTTACATTAAATCCCTGCCTTTGAAACAGGCCGTTCCATTGAGCAAACTGCTACCGAATGTAGACGCACAAGGCAAGAGTCGAAATTCTATCCACTCGCGCAAATCTAATCATTCTATCAAGCCCTTGATCTTTTAGAGAAGATGATCACATTTGACCCGTCATCCCGCATCACAGTCCCTGACGCGCTGTCACACGCGTGGCTGTCGACGTACCACGAAGAATCCGATGAGCCAGATTGTCCGACAAAGTTTGAGAGGTGGAGAGAGATTGAGAAGCTGGAGACGCTCGATGAATTCAGAGAGGCGTTGTGGAAGGAGATTGAGGATTATAGAATGGAGGTGAGAAAAATAACGCCGGATGACACGACCTTTCCTAGCCTGGGCGACAAGGATCAGGTGCAACTATCGCCGAGGTTATCACCCGTCCAATCAATAAGATCGCCTACAATGGAAAGGGATACCAAGTGCCTGGAGGCGCCGCTACCTCGGGTGAGCAGCCCCAGACAAGAACGCGATGGAACGGACACGCTTGCGCCTCCGACTGTCACAGGATCAGAGACGTTTCACCCTACAGAGCCTACTGATCCTGTCATAACATATGCTCGGCGGGCGAGTGTTTTACCGCCAGGACGACAGTCTACCTCACCTTTGGGGTCATCGGTCCAACATCTCCCGACCGCGGTGGTTGACGGTCTTCCCACGGGCAGTCATGGAATAGATTTTCCAAGCGAGACATATGTTGTTCCTGCACGGTCACGGGCTGCGTCGACGACGGGGGGTGATTTGACTGTACGCAAGGTGCTACGAACGCTATCCACGGTATCCATACATGAAAGTGTGGAAGGACTTGCTGGTGGATTTGCGGGTGTTGTACCCATCGGGAGATATATTACGGGAGAAGAGTCCGAGGCAGATGCACCGCCGAGTGAGATGCCACTCGAGTTTGCGGGAAAAAGAGATCTTGGGAGAGTGCTGGTGACTGAGAATTGATCTTGGACTTGTTAGAAGCATCCATGTTTACAATGTGCAATTGCAATACAAGAGGATATAGATGAATAATCTAATTGTCACCCAGTTTGTGTTTGATACCTGTTGGGGATAAGCAGCGGGCCTGTGTCTGGAGTAAGAAAGCGTACGATCAATGATGGTCAAGTATGCTGTTGAGGCGGGGCTGTCTGGGTATTCGTCCAAGAAGCTCACGCCATAGTCTGCACTTTTACCGATGCGAGGATCGAGCGGTATTTTACCCAACAGGTCTATACCGGTCTCTTTTGCCAGTCTTTCCGCCCCACCTGTGGATGGTTTGAATATCTGGCTTGTCGATTTGCAGTTTGGGCAGACAAAGCCCGACATGTTCTCGACGAGGCCGAGGATGGGGAGACCAACTTTGCGGCAAAAGTCGATTTCCTTGTGGACGTCCTGAAGTGCGACTTCCTGTGGTGTGGTGATGAGGACGGCACCGTCGATGCCACATTCTTTGAGGTACTGAACGATGGAGAGGTGTTCGTCGGAAGTGCCTGGTGGGGTGTCGATGACGAGGTAGTCGAGCTCGCCCCAGTCGACGTCCTTGAGGAACTGTGCGATGAGGCCATTCTTTTTCGGGCCACGCCACATGACTGCATCGCGGGACGAGGGGAGCATGAAACCGACGGACATGACTGCGAGATTGTCCTGTACGTAGACGGGGGACCAGCCAGCAGCGGATGTGTGTACCTGTTCTGATGCGATGCCAAGGATGGTTGGTATCGAAGGCCCACAGATGTCGACATCGAGTATGCCCGTCTGTCGGTGTTCATCCGCAGCGAATGCCCAAGCAAGCTGGGCGGTGAACGTCGACTTTCCGACGCCGCCCTTGCCCGAGAGAACGAGGATCTTGTGTGCGACGGTGCGGATGCGCTGGGTGATGAGGGAGGTGTCTAGCGTCGGTGTGTTGGCTGCACAGATGCGCTGGTTAGGACAGCCCTCGCAGGCGGGTGCAGTGCCCGCGATGGCAGAGTCCGTGCCCTGTGAGGAGGTGAGGACATATCGGGAGGAGGGGCAGACAACTGACCGGACAATGAGGGGGTGTGGACATGAAACGCTCTGTCAGCACCACGTGCCATTTAACAATTTAAATAAAATATATTAAATCGTCGGTCATAAAAAGCGACGATGCGGACGAGCTCTGTCGCGTGCGAAGACTCGCTAGTAGAAAAGACCGCGCTTGCACCACTTTCTCTTCCTCCCCCATGTCCTCCAAGAAGGCTCCCTTCCTCATCGACGCCATCGTCGTCGGCGCAGGTTTGTGTCTTGTTCGCCATCCTCGCCCGCTCACTCGTTCCAGGCGCAACGGGCCTCGCAGCTGCCCTCAGACTCAGCCAATCGGGCCACAGAGTGACCGTGATCGACAAGGGCACCGGCCCACGTGAGGTCTGTCATCTCCCCGCCTGTGTCGTGTCCTGTTCACCCCCCCAGAGCGACTCGGCAGCGCACATCTCATACCCAACCTCACAAAACTCTTGTGCGAGTGGGGTTTCGAACGCCACATAAAGCGATATGCTCTCCCCGTACGCGCACACGACTTTAGATCAAGTGAGTCCTCGTCGCTGCCCTTGCCGTCCTCGCCAGACGCGTGTTGTCAGTCGAAGACGGTCACGTGATCGGTCGCATCCATTGGCGAGAAGACGTCCTACAAGAATCTGGCGCCGATTATCTCATGATTCAGGTCAGCCGCATCTCTGTCTCGGACCCCGCTTGGCACCGACATCGTCTACAGCATCGGGACTTGTGTCAGATCCTGTTCGATGCAGCAAAGAACGCCGGTGTC
Source organism: Xerocomus spinulosus (assembly GCA_038094075.1). Lineage (NCBI taxonomy): Eukaryota > Fungi > Basidiomycota > Agaricomycetes > Boletales > Boletaceae > Xerocomus > Xerocomus spinulosus. The sequence continues at coordinate 74,438 of JBBPTN010000032.1, read as the reverse complement.
CATTTTGAGTTTCAGCTCAACGTCAAATCAGTCCAGTCTGACCCACGCAGACCACGCGTCATCCTCTCAAACGGTCGCACGATGACTGCACATGTCATCATTGGCGCAGATGGTCCACGGAGCGTCGTGAGGGAAGCAATCGATAAACCCACGGAAGAGTCTCTAGAAGGTCACAGCATTTACGTGTGAGTCCCTGAATTTTCCCAGTGTCCACACTAGTCCAACACTAACCTGGGTCAGCACTTCCATTCCCCGTGATCAATTAAAGGATGATCCAGAATTGTACGAACTCACCGCATATAGACCTGACGTTCCTGCCGTATGTAAACATCTTTTACTGATCTCCATGTGTTTAATTCCTGACCAAACAGCAGACGATATGGCTGGGCGATAACCGCCATATAGGCGGTTTCACTACCGTACGCCCTATGACTCATCTTCCTTCTTTCTTCATCATCAGCACTCTCCTTTAGGATCAAGGAAAAATGTTTTCCATCCACGCGTTCCTGCCAGAGGCTGAGACAGAAGGCCGTCTCGGTGACGATGTCGCTCACGATGGTGCCCTCGTCAAGGGCAGTCGACTAAAAATTCAATGTGAACCTAGGTAACCAACCATCTCAACGTGTCCTCCTTTGTCCACATCATTCCCTTCCAGACTGCGACGTTTATTGAACCGCGTTTCGACCTTTCGACGTGTACGAATGTACCACCGCGACTTTGCCGAGGATTGGGTAGACGACTATGGGAGATTGATCGTCATGGGCGAGGCAGCATATCCAATATGGGTAATACTCCTAGTGCCTTGTCATCAATGTATACTGATGTCTTGAAGCCGTTTTGCATCCAAAGCAGTAGTATTCCAGTGGAAGATGCAGGAGTGCTGTCCACCTTGTTCACATACGTCAAATCCGAGGAACAAATAGAATACCTTGCTCGCGCTTTCCAAGAAATTCGTGAACCTCGCATTCGTTCCATGTTCTCCAAGGAAACAAAGGCCTTCACCGACAGTTATTGGCTCCCTCCCGGACCCGCAAGGGAAGCCCGTGACGAAGCCTTGAGAAAAATGATGATGGATGGCCACAAGGGATGGGACGAAAACAAACTGCGCTGGGAATGGGACGAAATCTGCGAGGTCTTTGTCTACCACGCGCGAGAGGCAGCGGAAGACTGGTGGGTCATGTGGGGACTATTGAGGGAGCGGAGCCGTCTCTATTATTGATCTGGATACCCCCGGGGCCGTTGTCAATGTCGATGGGCAACGCAATTTGGATAGATACCTTTCTCACACTCATTCCCTCTTTCACAGCCGATACCGTTCGTCCTCGCATGCACATAGCCTGTCATGATCTGTAACTGCAAGACTAGCAATGTACGATGGCGCACTACATACCCCATTGAGGACAATCTTCATCTACGCAATATGTTTGAACTAGCAGAAATGGTTATGCGGGATGTATGTATATCGTAAAGGATGGCAACATGCAGACTACGTTTTTTTTTTTCTTTTCTGCGCATTAGGGAACCGCCAACTGTAGTAGCGGTTCATTGTTCACGTATAGCAACCTCTGCACACGGCATCAGATAAAAAGTTACCAACAGAGACAGGAAACTCACTGAAGAACTCGTACGAAAGCCAACATAGGGCATTACTCGGCATGTGCGTCAACACGCGTGGGGATATCCCTCGTCCAAACCCCTTTACACCATCTCGTCTCCAAATAACTCTGAACGCGTCCATCATACCGCCTAGTCTCCGGATTTCAGGGTCCTGCGACGTGCCACGCGTCTGGAGGAGCGTCTTGGCCACGTCCAGAGGCGTCGTCACACCTGCAGCAACACCGCCCGCCATTCCACCTGCAATGATGTGCGTCACGGGAGAGTATTCCCCTTTTGGATTCAACCTCTTTTTTATTTGCTCATACACCGTGAATTGCACGGCCGTGAAGGGGACGGACATGGTCAACGTCGTAGGATAGGACACGTAAAACGCGCCGAGACCTTCGGTGCGATAGACCACCTGGATTGCGGTGAAAACGGATCGGAACTGGGACTGATGTACCTGCATCCGTTGTTTGATGACTGTAAGCAAAATGGGGTTGGGTGGACGAGCACGGCGAAAATGCGAGAGGCTCACCGTCGAATGGGTTCATCAATGCATCACTCGCGACGGTGGCAGATGCGCCAGCCAGAGCTAATCATGGAAACGTGAGTGACCCATGGATGGTAGCACTCGAGATACGGAGAAACGGAACACGCACACGTCGCTAGCCATTGGCTCTGATTCGTAGCCATGTTGCCACCCGCAAGCTCCTTGACGGCCTCGTAGGTTCCAAAATGTATTGCATGCGCGGGTCCCGCGCCAAGTATCACCGAGGACACGCCTCGCCAGAGTACTCGCATGCCCTCTGTAGCAGATATTCGAGTAAACGCATTTCCAATACCAGTGTACACCGCTGCGGGCGATGCAGCAAACACCTGCATCCGTGTCTAGCGGCGCGGCACATGAGTCCAACAGAGGATTTCTGACGGTGAAAACGCACCTTGATGCTGTCTATGGGGAACATGACCCCGTGCTCCGTGATACCTGCCTAAAGAACAATGAGCATGGCACCAGGTCTTATCCAGGCGCGACTGGCGTGCGTGAAGCCGCGCCAAGGTCGTGGGCTCGACTCACCATAGCGCCGGCCAACATATTAACCTAGTGCCAGCAGAGCACGAATGAGTAGGAGACACCACACGCCACGAGACATGAGACGCACTGTGAGTCCTGCATTGGATGGTAGTCCTTCGTAGTCAGCCTCCTCTGTCATGGGTACGAGCGTGCGTGTGCCAGAATGGATTCGAATGCCAACGTGTTGTACGCACTCGAACACAATCAAAAGTCGGGGTGTGGCAAGAACGAAGAGCGCGCAGTCGAGGGTGAGAGAACCGAATTTTTTCTCCACAACACTCGGCCAAGGCCCTGTCGGATATAGACGAGTAGAAGGAGAACAGCTCGACACCGCAAATATGAGAAAAAGGTGTTTCGGCGTCGAAACGGAATGATATATCGGAATTCTCTTTCCCGTGTCCCATCAACACAATGAACGAGTCTATACTGTACATTATTTACTTCCGTAGGCAACTCAAACGTATGTCACATATTGCCCAAAAGCTAGTTTGTCCGCAACAGCTAGTCGGTCATGCTCTTCGATATCCCTGAGAGAGACGCGTTCAGTCACGGCGATACGGGATTTCCAAGATGCTCACGCAGCTTCCCATGGATAATCTAGCCTGTAAAATGGATGTTTGATCAGAATGCCACGTCCGCGTATATCCACACATATCTTACCACACATTGCCCGAGGCTTCAGCACCTGCGAAATACCTGATGGGAAAAATCCGGACCTCGGTGTGAGTTCGGCCGAACTTTTGATCGAGCCTCACTGGATATTGGGTGGTAGTTCCCCAAGCTTTGGCTTCAGCTTATTGTGCACAACAAAGACCGCAAACTCGGTACGACTGGCTTCGCGTTCAGACTCTGACAGTTTTTGCAACTCCCTCTCCACATCTTTGCGGAGTTCTGATAGAGCGTATCTGCAAATTCATTTCAGATCCTTGTCCGGAAGAATGGTTGATCCAATGATCCTTACTGGAGAGTTGTTCGCGTATCATCGACTTCGTCCTGAGATGGAACCTGATGGCATATCTGATAACACCGGTCGCGCGTCAATCACTCACCACTATGAGAACTCTGCGACCCAACAACGTCTTACCCGGTTCAGGTCCTCTATACGTTAAGAATACGCGACAATTCGCTACCGAACACGGAGAACACTTACAGCCATTGTGTACGGATGACCTCGCTGCCTATCTGCTCTGCAGTTGTTCCTGGAAGTGCCTCATATAGCGAAAGTCCAATGGCTTGAATAGAAATGTTCCTGTTCGTCGTCGAGTCTTTTAGAAAAGTACGCTAGAAATAGGATGAAACCTGTAGAAAAAGGTGATCGCGATGCCAGCTTACCAAGACCCGAGCAGGAAAGAAGCCTCTTTACAACAAGGACCTGATCAGAGCATTTTATACCGCGATGGACCGTAGTACTGACCCTCCTCCTGCAGCGATATCGGTTAGCCCTCTCGCCTGCCATGCTGTCAAGTACGAACCGATTGCGACAAACAAGTCTGGTTTGAATGTCGCGATCCTGTCCGCACTGGACTTGATTATGTTGTGAATGTCGTTGTAGGTTGTATGGAAATGCTTGAGTTCGCCCATCGCAGATTTGATCCAAGGTTGATTAGCCACACGTGACCGATACTTGTAGCCTATTAGTATCACCCCATGGCGGACGGTCCAAAGGCCATCGCAAGTCTCGCCAAAAAACCGTCGGACGTGACCAGACAGGGAACTCAGAAGCTCAAGTTTGTCCCAACACTACCCGCACGGAGAAAGAAAGAGTAGGCTGTGTACATGACTCGTCTGCTTGTGCTCATGCAGTAGATCCACAGAGAAGTCAAACAGGTACGCAGCCTCTTCCTTGTCCTCCCATACACATGGATAGTGGCCCCAGGAAGCCACTCAGGTATCTGCGCAACCATCAGACAAGGGAGATGGCAGAGGTCGTGGCAGAGGGAGAGGTCGGGGAGGAGAAGGAAGAGGGTCTGTGACGCGACCGCCTCCGGTTGAGATGATCGCAAGTGGTCCTTTTGCAATGGGTCCCGCTCTTGCAGGTACCTCTGCTCGGCGCAGTACACCAAAGTCACACTTTACCCCCACCGCACCACAAGGACCCGCAAAAGGGTCAGCATTGGGCACCAACCTATCGAATTCAGCGGCATCGACTTTAAAGAAGGGCAAGCAACGCGAAAATCTGCTTGCTCAGCCTCCAAAAAATAAGAGTGACGACGAAGTTTACTCGGAACCAGACGATGGCGTCGAAATCATTGACATGGAGAATGTCCACCAATTGGATTGGATGGCACCCGAGACTCTGCAGAGAGATCGACGAGACCAATGGAAAAGAAAGCAAATGAAGACAGAGGTCGAAGGGGTTTCGTTACTATCAAATTCACAAGGTGATTTACCTCTGTCACTAGATGTTATCACACTACATGGGTTTATAGGACCTAGCGCTAGGAATGAAAACGTGGACGTTTCGAATGCACTCGATTTAAGCGAAAGTGAGGAGGAAGAACTTGAAGATCTCATGGACGATTTTGCGATACCCCCAAACGTTGCAGAGGTCTGTATTCCTTGCGGGATTATGAACATAAAAACAACGTCTTCAGGGTATTCGACAGGAGCGGCTATATTTTTTCCAATTTCCCGAACCCTTTCCAACATTTGTGTCGATCCCAGAGCCCTCAACAGGGATGGATGTAGACGCCTCAGATCCAGAGCCATCCAAACTGAAGCGCAAGGTGTCCTTTGCGACAGATGTTAAGCCCCCGGCACCCGATCCAGGATCCACGACGCCACTGACTCAAGTCGGGCCTGAGACACCAAAGATAGATGGCGTGATCGGTCATATCGAGGTCTACCAAAGTGGAGTCGTGAAGATGCGCTTGGCCAATGGAATCGTTTTGAACGTAAGAATCTTCTTGAGCATATTTTTAGCTTCGTATCAACGAGACCGTTCCAGGTTTCGGAAGCGACGCAACCATCGTTCCTCCAACAGGCGGTCCACCTAGACATGGAAGACAAAAGGCTTCATGTGCTGGGTGAGATTAGCAAGAGATTCGTGGTTTCACCCGATCTCGACTCCTTGTTGGCATCTATGGAGTATGCGGACACTAGTGTGACCACATTTGACGACGCTAGTCTCATCAGGATGGATCCCCCTTCATAAATCGACTGGGCTGGTACTAGTACTATGATTCAATTGTGCCTCATGATTGTGATCTGGATCCTTAGACCAATACGATGATCTGAGCATGACCTTGACAAGTCTGAAATGTTGTGGTCAGCACATTGAAACGCAGGTGATACAAAACAAAAAAAAAGTCAGACAAAGCGGGGGATGTTGTCCCACCGAAGGTAGCTGAGATAAATTTTCTGCAGTGCAGGATGCCCTGCATAAAGCCAAATGCCTCAAACATCATGCTAAAGGCAGATGTGGAAGAGTGAGAGACTTACCATGGGGGAGGGATGAAAGGTGGAAACGACTGGCCAAAGGCTTATATAGCTTTGGATCTAAACTCCGACTGGTATAGGATGTCTTCCGACTCGCCAACACCGACATATTCCTATCAGACATTCTCGGATGCACCACAGACATCCCAGACATCCACCGCCGTAGCTGGCACTAGCACTTCTACGACCACCGCACCACCGCCTCAGACCCGCCAGGCAGCGGAGGAGGCTCGCAAGGACCGCACCTTGGCAGAATTCCTCGTCATGCTTGATGAGTACGAGCCTCTTGTATGTCCGACATTCACATCCCCACCTCTCGACTCATCCGTCGTTTAGATTCCTAACGAAGTCACAGATTATTACCTACAGAGAGTCGGATTTGAAAGCGAAGATGTTCGCCTGTCAGTAGATTTCTTCGACTGCAGTACATCCACTCACATTCGTTATCAAGAAAACGCCTTCTTTCTCTTGCTGCCCAGAAATTTGTCTCCGACATTGCCTCTGACGCATATCAACATGCTCGTATACGCACAAATGCAGCCAGTGGACGAGCTCGCGCGACTGTTTCGGGGCCTGGAGGTGTCAAGGCTCGTTGCTAGACTCTTCCCCCACTTCCAAGTGTCTGACCATCCCAAAGGATAAAACAAGAACAACTCTGACTATGGATGATCTGAGTGCAGCACTTGTCGAGTATGGCATCAACGCCAGAAAGCCCGAGTTTTATATTTAAACTGTACCTTGCGTTTTACATCTACTGATAGATGTTCTACATCTGGCACATATATATCGTCTTCGCACGCTGAGACTGGACTACTTCGAGATCCACGACCACGACTGTCCAATTCCAAGTAACCTGGCAAACAACCAAGAACCAACTGGCTTGCTGGACACTTCTGCCGGTGGGAACACATGCAAAAAATCTTCTGGAACGCAGACGAAAATAAGCACCAACTTCTTCTCTTGGTAGGAACCGCACCTTCGTGCATGGCACCAGATGCATCTCTCTCAGATGTCTGCCGGGCGCTCACTAGCATTGAGAAGACAACGCCATCAATGACACCAAATCCATATGGAGTCAAAGATGCAATGGATGTTCATATTACTACCGCCTACACAACACCACCACGCTCCGACCTCCATCAGGTTACAACGTCATGCCCATCATTCCAAGGGAGATTAGCGATGACCTTGGAGATAAAGGTATCGTAAGGTATCCGAAAACCGGCCAAGTTTTACCGCAGAATGAAACATTCCGTCAAAGCCCTACCTGGTAGACGGGTTCATTACGCTTAATGTCAGAAAATGACACGTCTGATCGAATACTCGGATTCATCAAAACGTGCCCCACTGGTCACCACTGGATTCATCTGAGATGCTACCGGATATCCGTGAGATGATGGGCAAGCTACCGTTCGTATCGCATCACTTGTTTTCTGCACCGATTTCTCGTCGGAACTAGTCGTTTTCGCAAAGCTCGGTACTCGGCATCTGCATTCCACCACGACGTCCTGCGCTCGAAATACGACCTTCTCAGCCAGACCTAGACTTGTTGGGATGTGATCATTTTCCCCCGCTTGAATCGCTCGAATACTCCATGCGGACAATTGCAAGGTTAAATTTGCTGAGCACCGGGAATAAAAATCGCCCCGCCCACTGAGAAAGGAAGAGTTCCCAGCGGCGTATAGGACCACCTTGGCATTGGCGAGAACTGAACGTTCACAACGACTTCTAGCCTGGTAAACCCATGCGTGGAGCTGTCGCTTCCGCCGTGTGGCATGAGAAGGTAGTATTGATCAAACGGCCGGTGGGCCGGTCATTCCGAACAGACCCTTGGAAATTAAACATGTTCAGTATTACGAATCGTATTCGCGGTACTTGGAATAATTGCATGTACAGTCTTACTATAACTCATGCCACCATAACCCGCTTTCATATGGGTCATGGGGGACACTATGGAGATTGACCGTAGTAACACCAGAACTGTGATTGGCTAGCATTGAGGTCCAAGTACGATTCATGACTATACCAGACAGACTGAAGCAGCAAAATTCCGACAAGATATCACCGGTGGCAACATATCACAGTACTTCCTCACGCGCCTTCAGAAAGGTCAGACCGCATGAAAATCGAGCACACTCGGCTTTGTTCTAGACATAGGTCTTGTATAGCCCGCGCAATATATTGTCAACGTCTGATAGGGTTGCCTCCTTACGGGACACTTCCAGATAGGCCTCCCCCTTCCCGTCTTCGACATGATCTGTCACGACCCGAGAAGCTACGTACCAGTGTTGGGGATGCAACCCTCTGGAGAAAACTTCTGTCACTCTTGGATCCCTTGAGTGACGGGTCAATCATTGTAGGACGGTAAAAACGAGAGGTCTACCTGTCCAAGAGTCCTTTGACCTCGAACAGACAATCCTGATCGAATTCCACTTCGGTGCTTGCATTGACAAAGTCGCCACTTTTAAGAACGTGCTTGTCCTTCGGCTGGAGTATCTCTGTCGCACTGGGCAGCGAGGCCGCCATTTTGCTAGGAATGATATAAGTCAGTGCAAACCAACACCTGGAATGCCTACCGTTGGCTCTCCTCATTTAGAATACGATCAACATCTTCGAGCAAGCACAAAGATGGTTTTGTCAAAGCTTCCACGTCATCGAGGTCACTACTAACCAACGCAAGAGCATGTTGACCACGCTAAGAAACAGTCTGAATCACCGCTACATAATAACATCGTCCGTGCTGACCTTGAGCAGGTAGACCCTCCTCCGAGAGGTTGCCAGTGGTTCATCACCAGGAGCAAGAAACACATCCATCCAAGTAAACTGTTGTTTTTCGCAGTAGGGAGTTGCCGATGGGCCATTGCTCTGAATTGAACAATCGGGTGAATCTTGCATGAGAGTGGGAGAGGGTGCTCTTGATGGGCGGGGCGTGGAGGTATCATCATCCAGTTTCACCAGCTGTTTTTCGTGATCGTCCGTTGCAGAGGGTTTCCCTGCGGATAAACCAAATGAATTTTCAGACGTAATTGCGTCCTCCAGCGCGCCTTGATCGACCTTTCCCTCGGTGCGCCCACACTCAGAAAGCGGAACAACACCATTGCTCGTGACCAGCTCCTTGCGGTACGGTTCTTTGCTAAATGATGGCCAGGCCCATTTCCGGACGTCCATAGTCATGCTTATGCTTACACCAAGGAAGCCACCTGACGAGGGTGCTTCCGTCGATGTCGACCGTCGTTCATCCTGATCTCCGTGACTGGCATCATCCAATCTTTCTAATTGAGTCGTTGATGCAGGTAAAGTAACGGGTCCATGTCTTTGAGCGAGGCGGTTCATTAGATATTGCACCAATGCGACGGGGTATTGTGAGTTTCTATATCTGCTGGAAGGGGCGACATCGGTTTGCATCAACACAAGCGCGTCAACTCCTTCGGGTATTCGTGATGAGAAATCATCAACGATGGGATGAATTAACTGATATGAGGGGTGAAGAGGTAGGCCTGGAACAGGGGGCACATAAAATGGTGTGCAGTCGTAACAAGAAGAAGTGGACGTACCAAGGTTTACGCCAAAGCTAAAATCCTTGTCTACATCCCACGTCCAAGCCCAAACAGTAAAGAATCGCTCAAGCTGCAACTCCAACGCTTCTTGTCCCAGGGAAGACAATATCGAACAGAATGAACCGTGGATCAACTAGGATTCATTTTACATTGGCCCTAGACAGACAGAGTAGGGATTGGAACCGACCTTGAATTGTTCATAGCCACGCATGAGATGCGCTCGTATCGCAGAATCATGTAATGAGCCGTCGTGGTATTCCAGCTGCGATACTTGGCTCTGTTCTTCCTCTTTGGCTTTTCCCTTGCCTTTATCCCGAGTCTTGGACTTTGTGGTAGGTGCACGCGGTGTCTTTGCCAGTTCAATAGCCTGAACGATTGAGTACTCAAGAGGACGGTATCGACGCAGACGAAGCCGCACGTACCGCGTGCATCCAGAAATTGGGCTCCGGGCTCACCATGACCATTCTTCTGGACTGCGAATGAACATTCTGACATGGATCTGTTGAATGGAACATCCTGGCGAACATTTAGTTCTGCACACACCCGCACCGTTTTCATATTTCCCTCACTCTGCAAAGTTTACGAGCGCTTTCGCAAGCCCAACCTGCCTCAGCATTTTATCCCGCGATACGGCTCGGTCGCGGGAGGTGTAGAATAGAATTTGAGACTGTTCCTCAGCATCTTCGTCGTCGTCGTCGTGTGTTGCTGAGACGTCGGGTCGAAGGGTAGGGTTGTAGATCGATAGGTATAGCAGAGCCGGAGGAATTCTGCTCATGTGGAGTCAATCACAAGTAGAGGAGATGGCAAACAGCTGTAAAGCTGCTGTGCGACTACACGCAACTCTAGCAAGTACTACAAATACGCGATTACGGAGGTAGATTACATTTCTTGAGCTCTAAGGTCTTGGTATCTCATCATTGTCCACAATGTCATTCTTCTGTGAGTTTGCATCGGAAAACGGGTTGAAATCAGAGTCAATCGGCGATGATGACGAGGACAGTTGGCATTCACCCAGTCGAATAGGACTGGCTTCAAAGCCTTGCAGGTCTGGGGCATCGTCATCATCTGCCTCGACCTCGTTGGACGACGTAGGTGATGGTTTGGAGGTAGATGGGAAACGGAACGTTGAGTCGTCATCCATCAGAAGCGAATGTCCGATGCCAGGGAGTTGGTCGTCCTGGGATTCCTCAAAGTTGGGTAGCTCATCCAGGGGTGGGGGTGAAGACGATGGCGTCGACCTGTTGTGTGATGGTGGGGTCCGCCAACCAACGATTTGCGACTTTGGTGGCGACAACAGAGTAGGTGCAACGGTTTCGTTCGGAGGTGTGGGAAGCTGGGTGTCCGCAGATGAAATAGGATCAGCCTCGTCTGTTGATGACTGTGCTTCCGCTATCTTGAAGTACGTTTTACCACCGAGCGGGTCATTGCTTCGTCGCTTGTAGAATAGCAGGTACGCGTTCGCATTCTGCCAGGCATGTCAATAATTATTTTCCACAACGATATGTTGGACTCACCACTGACTGATGTGCTTCACTCTTTGTGACATACGAGTCGTCAAAGTGGTACCATTGCTCAGTGACGTGGTTGAGGGCGTAGGCTCGGTAATGGCCACCACCCAGTCCACCTAGATGCTCGTCGACCGCGTATAGATCGTAGATGAGAGGTTCGTCGAGGTTGCCGATTCCTAGCCCATCAATGTCAATTCCAGCCTCGGCCAACCTCTGTCCAACCTTCCGCTCGCCAACGAGATTGGTGAGGTCAAGATCTTGAATGGGAAAGTCGACGAATGCGTCAATTTTGTCTCTGAGCGCACGGCTGTTACTGAAACGTTTGAGATGCACTGCCAGAATATCTGGCACACTCCAGAGGTCGAACTTTTTGGTTGCCTGTTGATGTTTCTTACACCGAGGGCAGTACCACAGATCGTCCTCACCCAGCTGCTCTTCTTTGGTGAATTCGGTCAGACAATCACCGATAGACAGTCCCTTGTTCTTCTTCTCTGAAGCTGCCTTCTTTGCCTCGGTATACTCGGGGTGCAGGAACGTACTCCAAGTGGTAATTGTCCATCTTGCGTGCTCCCAGTTCGATGCTTCGTCACCGAAATAATACGTTTTCAGGTTTTCGTCGAACGCACAGTAGAGCGCGTCCATTTCCTTCAGCAAAGGAGCACCATCTCCCACCTCCTCGAGACGCGCCTCCAAGGATTCGTAGCGTTGGGTCGTGGTGTAAGAACCGTACGTCCCATAGTCTTTCTGACCTGCTTGAAGGCATAGGTTGAAAACATCCCTTTTAACTCCAACAATTTGGGGAATGCCGTTGACCTCGGTGTCCATTGGGGCACCATCCTGGATCATGGCCCTCTCGTCGGTGATATCGCCCTCATCAATGTTCATGTCTTCGACACGAACAACGTCCCCATTCTCCTTAATTTCCGTCAGAGTATCCATTGGAGGGACCGGAATGGGCACCGAGTCAACGGGCAAAGATGGGGCTTCTTCCCACGTGTATAGGTCACGAGCACAACCAGTCCACCGCTGAAGGCGATCTACCACGGCCTCGTATATAGCTTGAGTGCTCCGAGCAGAATCCAGGTCGATCACCACGATGAACGGGTGACCAAAGTTGGATGGACTTCGATAGCCAAATGTTTGTCGTGAAGATTGGAGGTCGGTTATGAACACCGGAAGAATGAACGGGTCTGTTTCCTTCTTCTTGTACAACCGGCTTTGACGCGCATTGCACGGCAGCTCGAAACACACGATGGTATCACCATCCAACATTTCGCCACAGAGCACATTATCATCAAGGTTCTTGTAGAACCTACTGCTAAATGTCTCCAATGTCAAGAGCTAAAACAGCAGAGTTAGCAGACGTAGAATCAAGGTACTGGTATACAGACATTCTCCGCGGGTGCGCCCATCCAACGGCCAAGAAGTGCACGAAGCTCTTTGAACGTAGAATCACGACCGATCTCAACAGGTATCTGCGTATTGACGATTAGGTTTTCGATCCGGACTACTGGTGACGGCTCTACCTTGACATGAGGTCTCGACAAATCCCATGGGACATACTCGACAACGTGTTTCCATTTCTTTGCCACTGGAATGGGTAGGGTGAGGTACATGAACGGGTCAAACGTTATGGAGACCTGGTAGGAGGGGATTCAGCAGTCTGTGGTCGGGTGACTACCCACACACCTTTTCGCATTCAGGGCATACCAGAGTGCTCTGGTACTGTCCCTGGAACAAATCCACGATCACACTGTCGTTGCGTTGCTTGTATCCATGCCACGACTTTTGTGCCAATTGCGCTAGTTCCAGATCCCCACCACCCTCCCAATCTGGCTTCTCTACGTATGGTTTCTTGAGCACGCGATTGAGGTCCTCGTGTAGACCATCGAGGAGGAAGGCCACCAGCTCTTGCGAGTCGTGTTGCTGGTAACCGCTGAATTGAGGCGCAAAACGTTGTAACTGCATCTTGAACTCCCGCGGCGAGTACGAAGTTGCGGTGGAATCTTGTGCCCAGATACGGTGTAAAAGAGCGCCAAAAGCCTCCGCGATGGCACCGCCCATTCCAAGGGGGTTATCGGGGTTGAGTTCGTTCTGATAAACACCCGCTACGATGGCTGAATAGGTGAAAACACGCTTCATAACAAATATAGCTCACAAAGGAAATAATCCGTAAGTTCTTTAGTATGTGCGAGACATTGTAACGCAGAGTTCATAAAGCAGGTGTTGCCCCTTTGTACAAGCGTCAGATCTATAGCAGGACGACTTAAAACGCATACATGTTTCCAAGACCAAGTGTTCCCGGTTCCTGTGATATCCTAGTTTTAGAGAATCCAAACGACTTGAAGGGAATGACTTGTGAATCTTGGGTTTTGGCGGACGAGCCTGCCGAGGGTGCGGGTGACGGCACCTGTCTAGGTCGAAACTGTGTGACACTCGTTGTCGCAGATCCCTTTCCCAGACTACTGAAAAAGTCTTCTCCGCCAAATAAAGGAGGGGGAACAGATGGGACAGCTGAAACTGACATTGTTGACGTCTGGTCTGCGATCCATTTGCCGTCGTGCTGGAATTCAACGACGAAAGGGTCATCGAAATTGATCAAAGCGTCCTCGAGTGTTTTGTCGTTTATCCCTAATAGTTCTGCTCCGTACGCAGCCAGTTTTGAAGCAGGAAATTGCGATCCTGCATATTCGCCAGGTTGAATTTTCCATATCCTGTATGGTATGCTGGAGCGGGCAGACAAGCTGGCAGCAAGCTCCTTGGAGAGCTCCTTCACTGTGTCTTTTGTAGAGAGAGTCACGTAGGAGTGGGGAGGACCAATCGGGCTATCTGATTGGGAGTCGACGAGGACAAGGACTTTAAGACGGGGAGGTCGAAGTTCGAGGCTAGGTTCGCCAAATTGTCCCCTCGCAATTACAGAACGAGGAAGTGGGTAGGTGGCTGGACCATACCTAGAAGACACTGGGTGAAATGAGAGAAGGGACACATCGATGTGACACACCAGATGGTGAATGCTTTCCAGACGTCCAAGGGTACAAATTCGACATCGATGCCTTCTGCCAGGTTAGAGACAAGGTTGGCGTCGCGGTCGACGAGGGGCGTGTTGTCGACAGCACCGATATCTTTTTCGTCAATGGGGCCAGACTTGTCGACGATGCCCTGACAAGCAACCTCCCAGCGTCTGTACCATGAGCGAGCTACAATGTACCATGTATCGCCGACTTGCATTTGCCTGAGGCGCCGCTGGGCGACATAGTCAAACTTTTGTGCGGGGGTGAGGTTCGCCGGTGGTTCGTGCGGGGGAGTAGGCGGCGGGTTGAGAGCGACGGCGTCGACGGCGGCCTCTCCCTGTTCTGCCATGTATGCGTCGATGTCGTTGGCGGTGTCGGTGGAGATGTCCTGGGTGGCACGGACGGTGGGACCCTCAGAGGCCGCTCTCTTGAGGGAGGACGAGTCTGATTGCATCGATTCTGAGCGCTGTCGCTTGCGACGGGTCGAAACCACGTCCAGGTCGGACACTTTGGACGACGGGGACGCTGCTGGCGATGGCAAGCTCATCACGGTCAAAGGCAAGTTGGGCGTCACAGCGAGAAAGGTCACGACTCGTCCACGATGAGCACACCCAAACACTTTTTAAACAGCCCAGAGTCTCTCGTCACCGACGCCCTCAACGGCCTCGCCGTCCTCAACCCCGCCGTCGCCCTCGACACGGCGAACAAAGGTGTGTTTGCCTACTCCCGACATGCTCATCTTCATCTCCTCCATCCAGTTCTCCATCTCGCCCATCCAGACCGCTCAAAGGTCTCTCTCATCTGCGGTGGTGGGTCCGGCCATGAACCCTCTCACTCTGCATTCGTTGGTGAGTGCGTTTGTCGCACCTGTCTTTACATCTCCCCTACCTCTGTCACAGGCCACGGTCTGCTGTCAGGTAGCATTCCTTGACTTTGCATCCACCCAGGCCTTCATTTCATGCCCCAGCTGCGGTCTGCGGAAACGTATTTGCCTCCCCCAATGCGAGTCAGGTCCGTCGTGCGATCGATCTGGTGAGCAGCGATGCAGGGTGTGTCTCGTCAGCTCTCCACTTGTGTCTGGGTTGATCATCTTGTCCAGGACGGTCATCATCGTAAAGTACTCCTTTTTCCCTCTCCCACCCCCGCCGCTGACACCCCGGCGACACAAGGAACTACACAGGCGACGTGCTCAACTTTGGACTCGCGAGAGAGCAATATGCCGCCATTCACCCTGACAAGTCAGATCGCGTCAAATTTGTGATCGTTGGTGACGATGTTGCCGTTGGACGTGAGCAGGGAGCAATCGTTGGGAGGAGGTCTGTTACCATGCCACCTCCTGTGCCTCTCTAATCCTCTTGAAGAGGTCTTGCCGGTGTCTGTCTCGTGTACAAGATCGCTGGTGCACTCGCTGCTCGTGGAGGCTCTCTCGATGAGGTGTATGCCATCGCGCATCACATTTCCTCTCGTCTGGGCACGATCGGAGTGGCACTAGAGCATTGTCACGTACGCACTCTGGATCTCGTTCCACCTGTACGACGCATACAATCATACTCTACTTAGGTTCCTGGTACAGCGGTACCTGACACTCATCTAGGTGCCACTGAATTCGAGATCGGGCTTGGTATTCACAATGAAAGCGGCCATCGCCGTGTCTCCCCAGTGCCCTCGCTCAAGGAACTCATCCCAAACCTCATCCAAATGATCACCTCCACTACTGATCCCGACCGATCCTTTGTGCCTTTCAAGAACGATGGCACCGACCGTGTCGTGCTCCTCATAAACAACCTCGGTGGTCTCAGTGAGCTGGAACTCTGCGCTATAGTTGGCGAAGCAAAGAGCGCGCTAGACAGGCAGGGTATCAAGGTTGTGCGCATCCTTGCGGGCACGTTCATGGTTTGTTTGTCTCCCGTACGCACGGAACAAGGGACTGACATTGAAATAGACTAGCCTCAACATGCCAGGGTTCTCCATCACTCTCTTGCTACTTTCTGACGCTGGACCCAACGATGCCATTTCGACGGATCTCATACTTTCTCTCCTTGATGATCCTACCGATGCTCCAGGTTGGAAATGGTCCTCGAGGTCTGAACCAACGACTACGTCCAAGAAGGTACCCTCGGAATCGATCAACGACACACTTCCGCGTAGTGAGGCCTCCCTCAGAGCGCAGGACCCGCGTTCTTTTGAGGCTTCTATAAAGAATGCCTGTGAAGCACTTTTGAGAGCAGAGCGGGTGATCACGGATATGGACAAGATTGCAGGAGATGGTGACTGTGGGCTTACCCTCAGTGCAGGCGCATCAGGTCCGCTGCTGTGGTATTCAAGATGTCTCCCATGTGATCACTGATGTTCGTCCACTAAGGTGTCCTCGACGTCCTCCACCAAGGCGCCATCACGGGGGAAAACGTGATCAACAGTATGATTGCAATATCTAGAGTGGCAGAAGAGAAGATGGGTGGGACAAGTGGTGCTCTCTACTCGTATGTATCGGATTCTATTTATTGGAGTCTCAGCTCAACCCCGTATTTTCGTAGGATTTTCTTCTCCTCGCTTGCCCAAGCTCTGGCAAGTTCCACTGCCACCGTTGCTACGGTTGACGTCTGGAGCGATGCTCTCAAGTTGGCGCTTGCCCGGTTGTGCACTTATACTCGCGCTCGCCCACCATCACGCACACTCATGGACCCACTTACTGCCTTTGTAGATGCGCTTCCTGCTGGATTTGAAGTTGCTGTCGTCGCCGCGCAGGGTGCTGCAGAAAGGACAAGAGATATTGAAGCCAAGGCGGGAAGGAGTGCATATGTCGAAGGTGACTGGTTGAAGGAGCAAAAGGTCCCTGATCCGGGTGCTTGGGGTGTCAAGGTCATCGTCGAAGCGATTGCTACAAAGTGATGAATGTAACTCTGATTTCGATCTCCGCCTGTAATCTGCATGCCGAGGACACGTGACGTCGATGAGGACCCGGACGGTTATGATGCTGGTGTGTGCGAAAGCCAGCTTGTTCTCCAACCAAATGGACGACCAGCAGTGCGATCAGTGTCCGCCTTGCTCACAACCCTCCTGTCTCATTCCAGAATTTACACCAGAATGTACCAACGAATGTCTCGTTCTCGCTTGCGATAACCCGGATCATGGCCCACAGACCTGCCTCGTCACCAACGGATCCACACCTTGCGATGGTACCTGCATGACCGCTGCTGCTTGTAACGACTGCACGGGTCTGGAAGAAATCGCAGGTGTTTCTTTCTCTCTCACTGACGTTGCCTCACCTCCTTGCTAGCTCCAGTGTTGTACGGACTACCACTCGTACTTGGCTCACCCAAAGGCACACGACCCTCTGACGTCTATTTGGTATCCCTTTTCAGACACCCCTTGCGATTGTCCTCAAGATATGCACCAAGCCTATCCCTCCGCCCTACCCCACTCCATACAGACACTTATCTCTGACCCGTCCATCTCTTCCAGTGCTTCCTCCACTCCGTCCCTTGCGCCATTTTCACCAAACCTCCACTCGCCCTCTCCATTTCCAATCCAGACCTCTCCTTCGCAAACGTTTACTTGCATGTGGGCAAATTGCTCTGCTGTCTTCAACAGTCTATCTGCCCTCATCGGCCACGTCAATCTCCAACACCTCTGCCCGATAGACACTCCTCATGACGTCTCCTCCACCTTACCTTTCCAATCCCAAAGTGGTCCGCAACTCCACTCACAGACCCCTCTCTCCTGTCATTGGGGTGACTGTGCAATGTTCCCCTCCCCATCTTCTATTCCGGGCTCGTCTGCAAGTTCAGATGACCACGTTCTCAACTTTCTCACCAGTCATCTCATGCAGGATCATCTTGGTGTCAGTTACCCCTTTCCACCCTCCACCACCGTTCAGTCTCATCTACCCGACCTCCACGAGTCTGACGTCGTTCAACCGCCATCCACCCCTTCTGATCCTGCCCCTCATGATTGCTCAGGTACTCACCCTTGCAAGTGGAAAGAATGCTCCAAGACATTCTCTTCCTGCGATGATCTCACAGCCCATATTGCTGCCATCCATATCGGGGGTGGCAAAGCACATTATGATTGTTTCTGGGAGGACTGTAATAGGCATGGTAACAATGGTTTTCCCAGCAAGCAAAAGATATCGAGACATATACAGGTTTGTATTGCGTCCCATTGTATTCCACCTCGCTCACACGTATGCTAGTCACACACTGGTCATCGTCCTTTTCATTGTCAGGTATGCAACCAAAATTTTTCCGAGGCTGCAACCCTCCAGCAACACATGCGCCGCCACACCCAAGAGAGTAGGTCTTTTCTTGCTAGATCAGATGTCATGCCCACTTTTTTTTTTCTGGTAGAACCCTATATTTGTGATTTTCCCGGATGTCGAAAAGCCTTTGCTACGACCGGTGCACTGACGATCCACAAGCGTATCCACAATGGGTTGCGACCATTTAAATGCAAATTCTGCGACAGGTGAATAAATGATGTTGCAGCACACGAACTTGTCTTTACATTTTTATCCAGAGCCTTTGCAGAGTCTTCCAATCTGACTAAACATGTGGGTTGAGATTCGTGGTAGTATCGTTTTGTCGCACTGACCCAGTTCAAAGCTTCGGACGCATACTGGTGCACGACCATATACGTGCGCAGAAGAAGGATGTGGCAAGTCATTTGCTAGACCGGATCAACTGGCACGACATATGAATGTCCACCGAAGGAAAAGTGCCAAAGATACGATGTAAGTGCGATATGGAATATATAGATGAACGGATTCCGGCCAAGCGGACGTTCAAACGTTGAAGAGCAGATACATGCAACAGCATAGTTCTATATGAAAGGGGACTTATAAATGAAGAATAGAGATAGCTTCAAGATCGTCCACTCAGTGCTAGATTATGGCTGTGAGTGACATTGAGCTGTCCGTCGCCCTCAAAGACCTCTGGTTGTAGTTCCACCTCTGGTTGTAGCGTTGGAACCCTTGTCGATGGTGTGGCTTCTGCACTGTGTGATACTTGTAGTGGAGATGCAAGACCGAGGGTTCTTTTCGTGGGCACCACACGACCTGTAGTTGCCGTCGGATGAGCTGCGATGATTGTGCGGTGGTAAGAAGCGTACCGAGTTTTTTGAGGTGGTCATAGCCTTTGAGCCTCGTCCTGTCGAATTCGGGGTTGACAGAGGAACCTTCCTCGAGTGCGACATAATCGATGCGTTTTGCGACGAGGAACGCGTCAGAGAGGGACCATACGGCGTCGGGAATGACCTCGTCGATCCAGCGACAGTGGCGGAGGAGTTCACAGCGTTCGAGATGAGGCAATCTGGGGAGAGTACCGTGTTGTTGACAGGCATCGTCTGGAAAGACGCCGACCATGAGATGGACAGAGGGGAATGCGAGTTTTGCCTGGCGTAGTTGTAGCATGTGTCTGTGGAATGGTGAGTCGATGTCGTGGTTGAGGAGAGAACATACCCAGTAGTAAGAATGTCAAAGACACCGTCGAGATAGACGCGGATGGTTCGGTGGTCGAGTGGATAGCTGTGTCCGTTGGCAGCGTCAATCACATCGCGAACCCAGCTCTGAATATCTGAGGGTGAAAGGGAGGGCGTGCCAAAGGCATCACAGGCTGCCTTTGACGGGGGGAGTTCGCGTACACAGAGGTGGCTCAGGTCTGCGATACTAGACTCGAGGGAGCGATGGGCGGGATTTGAGATGACATCGTAGTCTTCGTCGCTGAGGACGGAGGAGGTGTCCATTTGGATGATGGTCGCTGTGTTCACAATGGTAGATATATTTTCAGGGCTACACTAGCGGTGGTATCACACCAGGTAAGAATGCGGGTCCTCCTCTGTTGGCCTCATACCAGGGCACATCGTGGGCAATCAACACCTGCACCCTTGGCACACGCAAGAGTGCTCTGACTCGCTCCAAGTTGAGCTCTGCAATGGCCTTGTCTGCATGCATGATACAGCGCTCAAACCCCGTTGCTGTGTCCACCCTGCAAGCGAATGCCCGTGTGCAGAGTCACCGGCGAGTAGGATCCAAGCACCGTCTGGGGAAGAGCGTGCGAGGACATTGATGTGCCCAGCGACATGACCTGGGGCATCTACAATGTACAGACTGCCATCGCCAAAGAGGTCGAGTGCGTGTGGATATGGGCGTTCACGTCTGCGAGCGATATGAACCGCGTGCGTTCGACTGGGATAGCAGTGGACGAGAAGAGCGCGTCTGGAAGCTCTGGATATCCATTGGCCAACAGCTGTCGACAGCCCTCTCCGACGATGAACGTCGCCTTTGTGAATGGAGTGTGGTCTCCGATGCTGCGGGCATGGGTTGGTGGATGGATCGACAGAGACACGACCACGTACTGATCCCAGTGCAAGTGACTGAGAATGAGAAACCGAGGTCGTGAATGCGCCTGATCTGATATTTTGTTTTAGAGTGTCGCAACAAAAAGGACAAGACACGATCTCTGCCTCAGAATCTGCAACAAACGTGTCGAGAGAAAGGCAAAATGTTGCCTCCTTCTAATGCAGAAATGTCAACATAAGCTTGATCTCGCGTTGGTTCTGTCAGGGTCGAGGAAAGGATCCTTATGAGTTACAATGTCCTCTCCTGGTCCCCTGTGCTTATAGGTGAGCGAGAAATAAAAGATGTTCACCTGCTCATCCTCGACAGGGTTCATGTTCTCCACCTCGTCCGTCTTCAGATCTCTGTCCTTCTCTCCCTGACCACTTTATAGCATGTATGGTAGTACCCTTGGCCAGTCCATTTACTACTCCTATTGGTTCCCAAACGATCACAGGTTTATCAAATTCTTGGTGTGTACTCTGCACCAGCTTGGACCCGCGTCTCATCACTCTCTAGGTATTCTGGATCATGTAAGTCATTATGACCTCTCTCGTGCACACTCACGACACCCCTTGCCAGCCTAGGTGACACAATCCATCTGATCGGCTCATCCCAACTCTTTTGGACATTCTTCGTATCCTGTCATGGCGGCGATCCATGGAGTTGCAGCAGTAATTTACCATGGTGAGCTCGTGATCGCTACAGTCGATCCGCATCTGACACGACCACCAGGGGGGGACTTGTGAGTAACTCGTTCCACGGTACTCTTCTCTGCTCAACATTCATGATCTGCACCAGGCCATGACGTGCCTCAACGTAGGTCTCGACAGCTCTCCTCGTCTTGTGCTCATTCCCCATCAGTCTGTCATTGCCTCTACCGTGCAATGGTGCGTCATCCTCTTTGGCTTCATACCCATTTTCAAACGTCTTGGTCAGTTTTTACTGCTATCGCATATGGACAAGTGCGTCGTCGGTGCAAGTACCCGGCTCATAGTAACCTCTGCACAGTCAGCGGAAAGAACAAGATTCTTACTTTTGTCATCGTCAGTCTCCACCATCACATCCTGCCCATCTCACCCTTTTTTTTCTAGTTCCTAGCCACACTTTCGGCATTCGGTAATTCTTTCACTGCATCATGAAACACTGTCTGACAACTAGCCTACGTTATCAGCCGCCGGAACATGTACGTACACCCACTCGTCTGCCATATGGACTCGATGAAACAGTTCCTGCACAGGGTACAACATTGACGTGTTTGTGCACCCCTTGCTCTCTCACACAAACATAACGCTCTTTTTACAGCGCTCACGTCGGAACCATTCAATACCTCTTTCAATGTCCAGTGAGTTGCGCGCACCATTTCAATCACCACTGACACGCTGTGCATACAGCTCATCTTGCCAATAGCTTGCACCGGCACCGCATGCGACATTCTCATCACAGGTAGCATCATCAAATACATGTGGAGATCCAGATTCCGGAGACATCGGAGTATCATACAAGACTTGGCCGTAGTCTGCATCAACATGGGCGTGCTCACTTGGTAAGCCTCGTCGTCCCTGTTCGCACACCCAATCAACCCTCTTTAGCCTCACATCCGTCATCACTGGCATCATGGTATGTCGTCGTCATTGCAACCTGTGCAGCTGCCAACCTTGGACGACAGTTTCTATTTCAAGGTGATGGTTTCTGGGTAGCCTCTGTTGGCATGGTCATCAGCCAAAGTAAGTGTGGGTCATTCATGCAGCGTAGCATTGGTTTATGGTGCAGGTTATGCAAACTCCATGATGGCCGTGTAAGTGTCATCACGCATGTCGATATATAGTCGTTTTCAACGTTTGCACAGGTTGAATGCAAGAAGGGTCATACGTGAACGGGACATGGATGTCTACGACTTGACGACGATATGATTGGCCTCGAGTCATTCATGCTCCCATTTGCACCTTGCTTGGACCGTTGCTCATTCGTTCAGGCCTTGTCTTTTGTTATTTCATACACTATCTATCATCGACGTTTTGTATGTATTCGACATGGTACCCATGATATCGGTACAGTCTCATACCGCTGGCGGCAACATCCAAGAAAATGTCGAAGTAACCATGCCCGCCTCGAGCACGCAAAACACTGCAGTAAAAATACAAAACGATACTCCACTGTGCGAGCACGGACTAGTTCACATCATTGCTGTCTTCACCACCACCCGCCTTGCCATCCATCCCTTGAGCATCCTGTCCACCCCATCCGCGCGTACTCGCAACAAGGTGCGTCGAGCTGGCTGGTGGACACACCCTTGGGGACGAGCCAGTGCGAGGGTGTCGCGCTCGCGTCTCGACCACATTGCCTCGCCCAGACGCATTCCTAGTGCTGCTCCAGACAACGCGCCCACGGCCATCCGTCACAAACGGTGGGTCTGCATCATGTTCACACTGAGGCCGCGCAGGTGATACCTCGGTCTCGACAGGCCGGAGCGCAGTAGCTGGTTGTTCCGGTGGCGAATGCGGAACGGGAGTGCTTTCCAAAACAGACGTGTCCGGTGCATCGATGGCATTGTGTCCATGCTCGGCAGGTTCTTCCTCCTCGTCGTCATCATCCGCCTCCTCCTCCTCCTCATAGTCTTCATCGTCATCTGAAATCTCAATGATAAACGTTTGTCGAGTCTGTGTACCCATCGCTGTGCTGAATCGCGAAGAGGGACGCCCAGGTTGTCGTTCCGATACGGCGCCTGTTTCCGGAAAGACGGGCGTCCGAGTCAAAGATGGTACGCGTTCCAAAGAGGACTCCGCTTGAGGACCCTCCGCCGCCCCGTCTTGAATGTCTGAATTTTCCTCCTGCAGTCGAGTCACGTCGTGATGCATGGCATGGCAACGAAAAGTTAGAGTTACATCTACAATGCGCTTCGTGACAAAGTGGGGGAGGGAGGGATATTCTACGTACCAGTAGCTCGAATGGGTTCATAAAATCACCTAGATCCTCCTCGTCCTCTTCTTCGTCCTCGTCGCCCGAATCGAGACTTCCGTGTTCGTTACCCAATTCGAATCCCTCCATGAACGCTGGAAGGCTCGCTCGTATAACATCAAGCGTAGCACGAAAATTGGTAGTCGGATTGTCGAAAATATGTTGCAAGAACTCGACAGGATCATCGTAATCGAAACGAGCAGGGGGGAAATTAGCACCTCTAAGGCGATGTCTCCGGTAGACCTACGAGCATGACATGAATCGACCCTGATAAAATCACAACAAAGGCCTACATTCATAGAATGCTTTGCACCATGGCGGAAGACATGCAGAGTGCCATCAGGATTGGAGTGTCGGTAGAAACAGTCTATTCCAAAGGGACAGCATGGTTTGCCATTACGCGATGTCTCCTCAAAGTATCTGAGGAGCCGGTTAAGAGTGATATGGAACGAGGAATCGACTCACCTGCACGGAACCCTCGCCATGCTTGCTTTATATGCATCAATCGTGTCCTTCTTGCAAGGACTACTGTTTGGAAAGAAGTGCGCAGAGGGTGTAATGAAACGGGAAGGTGTGCGACAGAGTGGACAACACTTGATCGTGCCAGAAATGACCATATCAGGTGATTTACCCGCAGGCGCACGCCATTGACGAATACACTGATCAAACGATGAGTATTAGAAAGGAGCAACAAGGGGATCCTACCGACCTCGAGACAAAATACATGACTGCAGTCCGCTATGAACGATTCAAGGACTGCTCGGTCAGAAAAACAGACCAAGAGAGGGCTCACTGAGTAGTCCGTATGTTTTTGGTTTCTCTAGGCAGATGCAGCAAGTTTCTGTGCTGAATTGGACCCTCTCGTCGTCCACAGCCACTTTGGGAAGGACATGTCGAAACCAGCACTTGTCTCCGCGAGTACAATGACCTGTATTCACGCTAGTAGAGACAGTAGCAAGAAAGGGTACTGTACATACCCTTTGCATAGTACCTGCACACCTTTGCCTTGTCATATGGGGTCAGCCTTTCGTTGGCGCCGTGCAGAAACTTGCAGTCGTCTCCTGCAAAACAGCCTCTAGGAGTTGTGTAGTAGCGACAGATTCCGCGCGACTTGCTTGTCACCGGACGATCCATCTAGACATGGACCAGACGACGTCGTGGAGAAAGACCAAGGAGCGCCAACAATCGGAAACCACTCCATCACACTTTCTCACGGTCAACATGTCCCTCTCCTCGACCTCCACCATCAAAGGACAGCTCCATGTTGCGCTGGGTCCAAAGGCTGCAGGATATTTCACTGCCTTGAGCCAGTTTGTATCCGCACGCATATCTCGACAAGAATTCGAAGATTCCGTGCGACATGCACTCGATGCACCCTACCTAGGTCTGTCGTCTTCACGACCATCGATTGGTAGCTAAACCTTGTCGCAGTCCAGCTGCACAATTCCTTGATCATCTCCTTGTTCGACTTTACAGTCCACCGTAGACCTCCTACGCCACCCCCAGACGCCCCAAAGCATCCCCCTCGAAAGCGGCGCAGAATTCTCCCTTACCAAGGGCCCGACGACACAGATGGCACGCTACGGTCAAGCAGACTCAAACGATGGACCGTATCTTTGGGAAGACGCGAGCGAGACAGGATACGCAACCTCGCTACACAGTCGAGTCCCTTGGAACGCTTGCGACCACGCAAGGACATGGACGAGATTGCGTGCGATAGAGGCGTAGTCCTCCTTCCAGAACGCGGTGGTGGGCTCATCATTTCCTATACGCGACCCTTGTCACTCAGTTCCGTCTGTTGCAGATCCTCCGGGCAGTCGTCTACCACTCCATCTCGCTTCTATATCCAGAGCGCCGACCTTGCAACACATATCCGACAGGATCACTCTTATATCTGCTCAGCACAACCTTGTTGCACCATCCCGCACGGTGGCATCGCTCATGATGCTCGCATTCGAGGTAAGCGCTTTCCACAATCAACTGATCGTCACTCAATCGGTAACAGGCAAAGTTGAAGCAACTCATCACTCGTGCCATTTCTCTCACGTCTACCTCCCATGCAATAACATCCATCAATCCATCTGCTCCACGTTCAAACAATCGAGTTCTCACCGTGTCCTCCTTTGATTCACTCTTCACTCTTTCTCCCGCCGTGTTTCCAAACCAGTCTGCAGCGGCTATGAGACTAGCAATAGGCGAAAACGAGGCAATGGATGACGAGGACATCGTTCTCAAAGATCGAGAGGTCCGAGATCAACGATGGCAGATCCTCGCTCTCTTGGCTGAACGGAGTACTGTGAAAGAAGCCCTGAGGGAGTTGCGGTGACGCATCGGCAGTGGCGCCGACGTATGAATCGCAAAGGTTCATGCATTAGACTTGGACGTACAGCTATTTGCATGCTGGTCACACGCAGAGCAGAGGATCCCAACGAGATCTCAGGTGTTGTAGATGACACCATGGATGGTACACCAAGTCTCCATCGAGTTCCATAGCCCATTGCTTACTGGACTTGGTTTCGCGATCAGCACTAGCTTCGATATCACGAGTCTGACTAGGTCCTACATACAACGTGTACCGTAATACAGCTCAAGGAGACATTTCTATATCCTCTTGGTTTCTCTTTGTATTCTTAGCCTGCTTCATGTCGAGGCTCTCAAACTTTGATTCCCATTCCCCTTTCAGACTTGCACGTCTCTTCAATCGCCTCTCTTCATCCTGATCAGTAACCTGTTTATTTCCCCACAGACGGTTTGCCCAGTCGTCGAGATCTTTGTACCTGTTGGCATCCCGAATCTCCCGCCCAGTGGACTCGTACGCAGTCCTCTGTAGTTCTCGAAGACTGAGACATTCCATGAATGTACGCTCCGATGGTCGAAACATTTTGGTAATTCTGGGAAAACGTAGCTCATAGTACTGTGTATTAATCAGAGGTCGATACGACTGAAAGAGGCCACACCAAACCTTGCTGCTTCGACTCTTCGTGAACCCAGCACCACACAGTTCGACTAGAATTGGGGTTCGGAGAAGGACTGTTGGTTTTGCAAGCGTCTGAAGCAGGGAGTACGAATATGAAAGCTGATTGCGAGAGTCCTGTCCATTCGTGCCGATAAGCATGTTAAACCTGAGACCAGAGCATTCTCACCAAAAGTTCCACTGCGTCTGCGCGTACCCAAAAGTTGAACTCTTCTAGCTGCTCTCGGGACAAGCCATACGATGCGGTAAAATAAACAACAAAATGCGGTTTCACGGTGGACTAGGAGGGAATTTCATCCGTGATCGGATACATGTCAACAATGGACCCACATCCGTTGTACATTGAGAGGCATTTCCGAGTACGCCGACATAAAAGCTTGTCAAGGTCGAGGGAGGCACTAAACTGGGTAAGATGTCGTTACCTGCTAGGCCACGACAACACCTACCACGAAGTTCCCTTGCGCGGTCCTTGTCCCACGAACCAGCGATCACTACAAGGTCGATTGTGTCCCCATATCCGGGAACATAATCTTTCTTCAGCTGTTTCCACTCAGTACAGAACAAAAGGTGCGAACGCTGTGCAATCGCGCACCTTGACCCAAGGTAACCTCCAGTCTCCATATGTACTTTCTTCCGCTTTGAGCACTAAACCTTCTTGACGTTCCGCAATGTGCTGTGCCCATATTCCTCGAAGATTCTTAGCCATGTCATCGATGCACAACTCAGGACCACCGGAGACGACGAATCGCTCAGCAATCATTGCCCGGCCAGGTATCTCGTGGACAACACTTTCAAGCATAGAACGCCGTATCGAGTACGGCACGTTCAGAAGCGAGGCATATCCAAGGAGCAGAATGTCGAAAAATACGAGAGCGAGATGAAGAGGTTCTCCGGAGGACGAATGAAGAGATGGACACGAGTCCCTATTCCCGTAAGAAAGATCTATCCCCATAGATGTATACCAGTACTCACAGAGGCTGCGAATCGTGTGGTTCACCCTTGGACAAGCCCATAGTTGCTCGAGCTCCTTGCGCCGTACGCGTAACGAGACCACGTATCCGCCAGAACTCTAGTACACGCCTTCAACATTCAAACCTGGCCAAACCAAGCATTCGTACTGACCATCGATGGCATCCCTCTCATCTGAAAACGCGACCATCTCCGCATCCAAAATGATGTCTTGTCCAATCCCCTCCAACGCCGATTTGATCGTACTGTTCTCGACATTCACCTGGATGATGCAGCACTAGAAAGCTGACACTCACGGATGCACAGCAATGCGATCCAATGTTGAATCCCTTTTACTTTTGCTGAATATAACAATGGATACCTGCCCGTCCTCACAAAACCGAACATGGATCTGCGCGCGTTCGCCGTCATATTTTGTCTCGGCCCAAATCTGACCATCGGTGTCTAGCAGCTCGAGCGCATGTAGCGGGCTCCGACCTTTTGCCGATTTTGGTATTTCGACGGGCACACCCCAACATGGGTGAGGCGCAACGAGCGTACCGCCCGCTTCGAAACCCATCGCAGCCTCGTCTAGCTTGGCACGTACTTTGTACATCTTGACCATCAATCCAGAAGGATCCCATTCATTCATGAACTGCTCAATCGTCAATACTTGCTTGCTGCGTGTGTTGTAGTCGAGCAAGACATGACTGGTCATTGCTGAAGGGGGTGCATAAAGCAAAGGACGCAGATCCTTGAGAATGATCTGCGTGAGATAGGCGGCATCGGTGGCTGGAAGGGCATCATAAAGAGAGCGTATCGTCGAAGACTTGGAACGCTTGGTACTGGATGTGGACGCGTTTCCGTCATAAAAGGACTTGTCGGAAAAGAGCGATGTAGACGCCAAGTCGTTAAGGAGAGCGTCCACTTCCTGAATGCTTTTGGGTCCGATGGTGTTCTGAATCAACGCGTCAACATGTTCACAGTTCACAGATCGCCTGAAAAGCACCTCTGTCCCGGGTACGGCGTATTTGAGGAGTTCCTCGCCGAGGCAACCAGAAGCGGACTTCTTGCTCCAAGTTCTCAAAAGTGTCGCGTCCCTTGTAAAGACGGTGGAAGAATCCAAGCATTGGCTGAGGTACTGTGCGAGGAGGGTTTCCTGCAAACCAAACTTCCTCTGGGCATCATCTTCAGGGAAAAGTAGTCGCAACACTGAGGCAGTGGTACCACGCGGGAGAGGGGAATAGTTTTCCCTCAGCGTTTCTATCCACCTCCGGACAACAGTTCGAGGAGTGTGGTCTGAGAATGTGTTGGATTTGTGCGCCTTGTTGGAGCGTATTGTTCTGGCCGGAATCCTGGCTAATTCTCGCAGCAAAGACACAAAGCTAAGCTCGTGAGTTGCTAGTAGTAACCAAAATACACAGATGCTAATGCCACGGCTTACAATGAGAATGGTATCTGTTTGACTTGGTCAGGTTCAGGTGCTTCCATTCGATCATCTAGCAAGAATGCGATGGACTAGACGTGCTGCCAAACGAGCCTGAACGAATATTTCCATACATCGGTCGTGAAGAACTCGAGGCAAATTTGCTTGCTTTGTTCAAGCCAGTAGGGTATATATACCAGAGGTCATCATCATCAAACATCAAACAGAATGGGTATGGGTATAAGAAACAGCTTGTGATAATACAGACGTTCATAAACAACCGGCGTGACAGTCAACTTTGTTTTGCGGTCTGAAGCGGAGAGAGAACTGGAGAAGAAATTGCTTCTGTAGGTGGTCGTGGTGATACTGGTAGGCCCACTATTCGACTGTGTCGGTTTCCTCTCTTCGTGATGGCAATGTTGAGTCCACGACTGGCAGCGACATGGGCCGCATGTGATCGCGATTGTACAGTGGGAAACTCAGCTCGGTCGGGCGTGGCGAGTTCCGAGTGCTGAGACGAACGTGTCCGACTGGACTCTACTGTTGCATCATATTCGGTCGTCTCATTGCCACTCTCATACTGGAGCGAGAGACCATCACTGTCTTCAGAGGGGGTCTCTTCTGTAGACGCTTGAAAGACAATGAATTTGTGTAATACGTCAGGAGGAAGAGTGCGACAAACCACGCAATGTTCTGCCAGTCAAACCGAGAAGCTGGTCGGCTGCCGCATCTGAATACTGACGGCTATTTCGTCGACTGAGCTCGCCGTCCTTGTCTGCGTCGTCCTCGATTACGTCGCTGGCGGCATCAACGTTGAAAACTCGATTGAACTCTCCGAGCATCAAGCTGAAGACACCCGCAGGTATACCAAGGGTAGGACTGAAAACGATGCCTACGTTTCGCATAGTCATCTTGTTTACCGGCGAGTTTTGAACGATGAGGATCAAATGGGCGGTCAGCGCACGGAGTAAACTGTAGTTCGCGATTGGCAGTGATGCAATCAGATGGGACAACTCGCGGATGCGTTCTTGAGGTTCTACAAAGTCTGTAGCCAATGTAAGCCATATTCCAATATGAAAAGGAAAGGGAAAACACGGACCCATTACGGAGAGAAATTTCATGTGCGACTCGCGCGTTAAGATGCTAGCAGGTAGATCTCGAAGGAAACTTTTTAGCAAGCCAGCGATGGCGTGCGGATCCCAGTATTCATCGGATGCTAGGAGGTCCACGTCGCCCTCTGGAAGGATCGTTAGTCCATAGTAGCATCATTGGAGCGTCCAACACACCAGCATTAAATCTATCCTTGAGGCCCTTGATAACAGCAGAACTCCCACTCAGGCGATATATGCCCTCCTCTTGTTCGGCCTTCTTCACTTCAAGATACTGTATACACCGGAAGACAACTGCCGGAAGACGAGCAATCTCGGAGACGTCGAGAGACTCATCAAGGGGAACCCCAAACACGGCGCGAGGGGCAGACGTCGGGAGCCTGTCGGCGGGTCTCCCAAAATTCCAAAAGGACCTTGACTTGGCTTTTTCTCGTCTATCGCTCGACGAAGTTCCTTCTGTCGACATATCCTTACCACCGAACTTGTAGCCTGGAGGGATGGGGGCACCGCTTAGAGGTCCTGAAATCTTTACCTTTCCATTTGGATCGCCTCCTCGCGAAGGTATGGAAACAAGATCAGGGGAGGAGGCTCGGTCAGAGAACCTGACCGCCGTTGGCGAACCGGACACCGCAGCCAGGCCAGGGTGGTACGACTTCCGGTCTCGTCGAGCTTCCCGGGGCCGGCCGAATTCAGATGTGCCCTGTTCTTGGTTGGAATGTGTTCCCCGTCGGTCAATGTCTGCATAATGGCCCAGCTCCGAGCTCGACCTAAACGCCACCAAGCCCTGGCCAGCAGCCTCGAGGGGCGAAGTTGTTGGTAGGGAACTTGACAACGGGGGTTCCACATGATCGATAACCCTTTTTGCGTACTCTTCGTGTGTCGGCTGGTCCCGGTCTGTATTGACGGATTTGGTGGGACTGGAAGAATAGGATTCGTCAAACGAGGTGGAACCCGGGAGAAGGGCAGATGGAAAGAGTTTGGAGTTGTCCTGCGGGAGTTGCGATACTGGCACCATTGTGGCTCGCGAGATATCATCTTTGGATACAACCTTCATTCCGCGTTTTCCACTTGGTGTCGCAGTGGTATCTTGATTGGAACTCACGCTGGAACGAGGTTGGCCCGATCCAGGGCTTTGAGCCTGAGGAGTATTGACCGAGAGGGGGCTTGGACCAATTGAGACCGCAGTAAGTGATTCATCGTTGAAGGTACCCGTGACATAACGAACGAGTATGTCCACCCAACTATCCCGCTCAGGGTCGCTTTCGGCACATAAAACGTGTCGTGCACTGGAACCGCCTGGCCCCTTCTTCGCTTCAATAATTAAGAACGCATGTCGGTAGTTTTTCTCGTCGTCATTGTCTGATGTTCGCTGCTGACGGCCGATTTGCGCATTTGTTATGACGATGGAACCAAGATGGGCACCACCCCGCTGCTTCCGGGTATCAGAAGGGGTAACTAGGCTTGTATAAATACTCACACTTTCGTAGTACTCAAGGACAGGACCTTGTAAAACAAAGTAACGTGTCTTCCACCCGCCGAAGTTTTTACCTCGTTTGGTAAGGTATCCCTCTTTGTGTCCGGCTTGCATGACTGGTTTCTTCGCATCACGAACGACATCCGAAGTTAGGAATGCAATTACTTCGTCCTTGTTCTTGACAGGAAGATCGATTAAAGACTGTAGATACACTTCTAGAGCAGCCTATAGGAACGATATTTAAGACCAAGAAGTGTTGACGTTAACGGTGCTCACTTTTCGCTGGTCAGATTTTGCAGGTGCATGATCTTTCCATAATTTGCCTTCTGGTAATGTTGCAATCTTCTTCGAGACTCCCTTGCCAACAGCAGCCCTTAACCGATGGTCAAGACCCAGCACATCGGAATATAGTTTTTCTACTCTCCAGGGTTCCTTGCCCTTTCCAGGGTCCACTTCGACCTCAAAGGACAACACATCCTTACCTCGATCATTCGGCCTGATAGACGAATGCGAGACAGTGACATGGGTAGTTTTTAGGTCGTCGCGGATGAGAGGGAGTGCGCGGAAAGTGGGGTTGCGCCCGTCGCTCGAAGTGCCATGCATTGATTTTGTCGGGGACAGATAAGATTCCGGGGAAGGGGAATCCGGGTGGGGTGTTAATGGTGTAGATTCCACAGAGGACTGAGATTGTGATAATATAGAGGCATCAGATTGTGATTTCCAACGAGTCTGCGACACTACAACCGTCTCCAAGCCTGGAGGCAAGTGGGGACCCGGAGTTGGGGTGGATTGCGATGAGGCACTCTGGTTGTAACCATGCTCATGGATAGGGCCACGTGAGGATGGCGTCGAAAGATCTTCCAGATCAGCAACCTTGTCATGTCTGTTGATGACCAACGAAGGGGCTTCCTCAACCTGTTCTCCCTCATCGTCTAATTCAAGAAACTCGCTCTCGTCTCCGCCGCGTGGACCAGCACGCCATAAATTGATAGGAGAAAGCTCACCGGTGTTCGTGCTGTGATTCATTTGTGCACCAGGAGGCTCAACAGCTCGAGCTAACCCAGGACTGGGTAGCGGACTTTCCGGGTCTGCAACATAATGCCTGGCCTCGTCTGGAAGAGAAACATCCGAATCACGATTTACCAAATTAGAATTTTCAGGAATTGGGCTCAGCAAGCCTGCGCTGGGAGCAGATGATGAGTGGGTGCCGGGTGTAGACGACATGGAGGGTGAGTAGGGCGATGGTGGTGAAACGACGGTGTTTGGAGTATGTTGAACTGAAGGGGGTTGCGAGCGAGACCTCCAAATTTCGTCTGCATCAACAGATATGGTGGAGACAGTGCCCTGTTGTGGAGACCTGCTGTGGGGGTTGGCGGCAGAGGTAGCTAGACGAGCATACGGGTTCTCCATTTCGCTTGAACGGGACGAAGTAGAAGGTGATCGGGTTGACTGGGTGCTAGAGTTTCCTTGAGAAATAGAGAGGGACTTGGATGATACGGTGGCAGATGATAATGAAAGATTGAGAGACCCATTCGGGTGTGGGTGAAGATCACGACTGCTTAGATCTTGCAACTGAGGGGGTGTAGGAGGACGGTCGTCGTTACGAGGGGCTGAAGAAACGATTCAACACAAGGCAGGATATATAACAGGGAAAGGAAGGGAGACACATACCTGAGATATCAGACAGATGGCGGACCATGGGAGCACGGGGGTCAAGAGAGCGATTTTCTAAAGTAGAGGACACGGCGGTATTGGATACCGATGGTCTCAGCGGCTTTGGCTTATCCTTTTTAGCTAGGTCGACGCTGAGGCCAGCAGCCTGGAGACTGGCCTTGTATGCGTCTCGTTCGGTGCGTAGGCGTTCGAGTTCTTTAAGGACATGATTGTATGCGGTGCGCTGTTTCTCAATGAGTTTCCAGAGCTGAGTGTTCTGGGTTGAGAAGATATTTCTCTCGGAGAGTGCCTGGTCCAGGGCAGCGAGATGTGGATTCGGGGCATTGGCATGTTGAGCGAGGAGGGCTTCAAGGGATATTGGAACAGTCGTTGGGTTCGAGGAGGATGTGGGCAGTCGTGAAGAGGCGGACGGATTCCGCTCGCGAATGTCGAGGGAGATGCTCATGGCGCATGCTCGAGTGGTCAGTTATCTGCTTTGGGGTCATCAAAAATAAATTCAATTATTTTGCTATCATAATAATCACGTGATATATTATGTTATCATATTGTTATCTCTTACGTCATATGTCCTATAAACTCTCCGGAACCCGGAACAAAACACTTGGGATGGCTCTCTTTCGACGACTTCCACTCGCCAGTGCTCGGCCTTGTGGACGCGATCACATTCGTTACCTTTCCCGCTCACTTCCACTTAGATTTCCTACTAACAATGTTGCCCTCAACCAGACCAAGGAACCCCCCGTTGTCGACACCGTCAAACCAGGTCATGCTGTTATTTCGACATTCGACCTCTTTAGCATTGGTGGTGAGCATTCGATCCAGCCTTGTCTCCACGTAAAGACTCATCCGAACCTCAAGTTGGCCCAAGCAGCTCGCACACCGTCGGTCCCATGCGTGCTGGCAGGATATTCATCACCGATCTCAAAGAACTAGGCTTGCTTGATCAGGCGTGTTTATTCTCCGCATCCATCCGCTACTCTATCTAAATATTTCCTACAAGGTAAAGACCGTCAAAATATTCCTGTAAGTGTCACGCGACACATCAGTACATATCCTGACTTCTTCTCAGTTACGGTTCGCTGGCCGCAACCGGTCAGTCCACTCTCTCACTCGCTTTTATTGTGGTCTTCTTACACGCCTCCTAGGTAAAGGGTATGCTATGCAACTTTGTTGTTGCACCCATTGTTTCATTCCCTGCTCTAGGCACCACACACCCCAGGCGATTCTTCTTGGCCTCGAGGGATCCGATCCCGAAACAATCGATTGCGGTACCATCCCTTCTCGCTATGAGGCCATCTTGCTCAACAAGTATTTAAATCTCGGCGGAAAACGCCCTATTCATTTTGACATGGACCGAGATATGCTGTGGCGCTGGGATCAAGTTCTCAAAACTCATCCCAATGGTATGCGTTTTTCGTGTTTCGACGAACAAGGTGACCTCTTGGCCACGAACGAGTATTATAGGTAAGTCCCCAGTTCCCTTTTTTCCAACTTGTCGTGTCGACCACACCCAGTGTCGGTGGTGGGTTTGTCGTTAATGAAAAGACAAAAGGTTAGTTGTATAAGTTACCTGCTACCAGTTATTCACACCAACTCGGCGACAGTCGATGAAAATCTGTTCTACAAGGGCGTCGACAAAAGTGCCGTACATGGTGCTCGTCTACATCAAACACATAGTGTAGAGAAAGGCGATGTTATCCCTACGGAGCCTCAGGCCAGCGACGCCAAACATCCACCATACCCCTTTGAGTCTGGAAATAGTCTTCTTGCGCTTACGAAAAGGCACAACGTAAGCTTCGCTAGTTCACTCCTTCTGACGTCGCCTGATGTCTATCACATAGCTGACCATTGCACAAATCGTACATGACAACGAACGCTACTTTGGTCTTTCCGAGCAAGAAATACACGACAAGGTATATCACACTGCAAACTCAACGCGTGATTAAGTATCAACAACCCCATCGATAGCTGATGCGCATTTGGGGTGTTATGGACAATTGCATCCGCACCGGTGTGACAACCACGGAAAAGACGTTACCCGGCAGACTGCAGTTGCAGAGACGAGCTCCGATGCTTTACAGGCGTCTTATGCGAGGGTGAGCTCTATTCCCTATGACATACCTAGCTGAATTGAACCTTCGCGGACTAGATTTTATCCTGGTATTGGAATATCAACGTTACAGCTTTCCGGCCCCGATTCAACTGCAACCGCTGCAATAGAGGCCCCTGGAGGCATCAATACAAATGCGTCTTCGGAACAAGAATATGAATCGCTCACATCCTGGAACTTTCGAGCCCGTGCTGCACGCGTAACTGGGTCGCTTGACCATGCGATTCTCCCTATGCCACCTGTGCGTAGTGCTCGCAATTAGTGTGATGACATCTCACCGCCGCTAACCATTGTATATAATATATGATCTAAGCGTAAAACAATGATCCCAGCTGTTGATTTCCTTTCCTGCTATGCCATTGCAGTCAATGAGGTGAATGCTTCTGGTGGGCGTATTGTCACCTCCCCTACCAACGGCGCGGCTGGCGTTATCCCTGCTGTGCTGAAGTACATCATTGAGTTTGTCAGTGATGACCCCGAGAAGTCTGTGAAGACTTTCCTGTTGACTGCCGCAGTCTGTCCTCTCTCAATTCCAGTAACAATGTGAGACTGACGGTTTATCTTCAGGCCATAGGGATGTTGTTTAAGCGTGGGAGTACCATTTCTGCTGCTGAAGGTGGCTGTCAGGCGGAAGTTGGAGGTATACTATTCCTCATTGTTGTTCGACGCGGTACTGATATACGCAGTGGCTTGTTCCATGGCAAGTGCAGGTTTCGCGGCATGCATGGGTGCCTCTCCCGAGACGGTATTACAGGTGAACTATTGACGTTTGACACGCCACAGGCCACTGACTTTGTCTAGGCTGCAGAGATCGGAATTGGTACGATGTGACTAACAATACGCGCAGACCTAATGCTAACCAGGGCGATAGAGCACAACCTTGGTCTCACTTGTGACCCAATTGATGGGCTTGTGCAAGTACCTTGTATAGTATGTATCCAGGTTTTGTATTTGCAGTTTTCTGATACATTATTGTCCAGGAACGTAACAGTTTAGGAGGTGCAGATCAACAGTAGCACGTTCCTTTCCTGGGCTAACTGGTACCTTGGTCAGCTGTAAAGGCGGTTACTGCCGCGCAACTCTCCATGGCTAGTCATGGTATATATCGAGTTACACTCGATGAAGCGATCGAAGCCATGCGTCTCACGGCCGCCGACATGAGTATCAAGTATAAGGAAACGAGTCTCTCTGTATATCTCTTTTCTGTATACCTTGACAAGGGTTGACGTACAATATTTCATAGGGTCTTGCCGTGAGTGAATTGCCCCGCAAGCGACCGTGTCCTAACATACCTCATCCAGACCACGGTCAAGATACCCCTCACTGTTCCCGCGTGTTGATTCCGATTGCTTATGGAAGGTCATATATCCGTCACTTAGAGTAGATATCGATGTAATCACGTGCTGACACCCTTTGACTTGTGCGTCCACAATGGAACAGCAAGGACAGTTACCAGCATCGTCTTCCAAATACCACCACCCTTATTTTACTCTGCCAGAGGTCGAGTATCTTTCTGACAAGCAACGTGGTAAGCTCTCCTTGACGCAGGAGGAGAAAGTAAGGCAACAAGCGTGCGGTTTCCTGGAAGTCGTTGGCGCAAAGATCGGTTTGTGAGTGGTTTCATCTCTTCGTTTGCGCATTTCTTCGATTTCCGACCACAGCCCTCGGAGAACGATTGCAACCGCGCAAAATCTGTACCACCGCTTCCATTTGTTCTTTCCTCGGAAGGATTTCAGTTACTACGTATGCAACTTATGTGTCTGCAAAAATCTTATATGCCAATCCCCGGTCAGGATGCAACTCTTGCTGCGATGTATGTATCAACGAAGATGCATGATACTCTGAAAAAGCCCCGCGAAATCCTCATGGTCTCTTATGCTGTTCGATTCCCGGACTTGGCAGCAAAATCCAAGACATTGGGTGGCGAACTTGAGGTGGATACTGCAGTGAGTTATTAGCTGCAGTGTTAACGAGTTGCACTTAGGACATTTAGACAGTTGAACACGATCGCCAGCGGCTTCTCGCTGTGGAACGCCTCATACTGGAAACAATTTGTTTCAACTTCACCTCAAAGATGCCTTTTCCTTATGTTTTCAAATTAGGTCGGAAGTTGGGAGGTAGTCCTGCAGATCTGCTTGTTCATCGCATTCCTTAATCATCACTTCTAGGGTCCAAAACATTAATCAAATTCGCGTGGCGTCTCACGATCGATTGGTACGTGGCATCTTTCTATGTAGGTGATTCGACGATTCGACGGTTTCGACAACCTCTGCGCAGTCATCGGACTCTTGTCCCAATTATCTATCCACCCAATACAGTCGCTTTGGGCTGTCTTTATACCGCTGCCCTCCTTCTGACATCGGAAACTCCTCCACCATCCGTCAGCGATGACACCGCTCGACACATAGTAAATCTATTGAAGGAGAAAGCCGACTGGGAACAAATATACATGGTCGAGGCAGAAGATTTGCAAGGTCTGCATTTTATTCCTCGTAATTGTGCATGGCACACTGATTCTTTTGTAATAATCGCGTCAGAAATCGCACATCTCATTATTGACCTTCTTATCCAAGCCGCACAAAACACCTCGGCGAATACCTCACCTCGGACACCCTCCTCGCCCTCTCCACACCCATCTCCGCGAAACCAGCATTACCCATCTGCCCCTCCACAGCTGCCACCAATTCCTTATAAAGCGGATCAACTGATACATCTGAAGATTGCGATGCGGCAGAATGAGTATCCACCTCGACCGCATAAGCCACTCGCGGGATCCGATCCCAGTGCTCTGTACGGTGAGGAAGATGTTGCATTGCTTGGAAAGAACGAGGGAACCGTGCGATTCTTATTCGGACCACCCGGTATTGTAGGGCAAGGAGTATGATTCGTGTAGTTGCGGCATGCGCAGGTAATGTTCACTGGATGCATAGCTTTTGTTCAATTTGCACGGTCTCGAGGTCTCAGCGTGGCCCTGAGCAACGTGTGCCGGCCTCGTTCAAACCACCATGTCCGCGTCAGAGGGCCATGAAGCGAAAACAATCCCGTCAAACCCTCCCGGACCCTTTCAAGAACAGCAGACTATGTTGGTCCTAGTGGGTCTAATTGCATCGGGCAAGGTAAAACATCAATGTGTTCGCATAAATTTAAATTTATTTGATCGATGAACGGTCCACGGCCAGTCAACTTTTGCAAAAGCCCTCGAGAGTCACTTCCCCAGGTTCCGTCGCTGTAACCAGGATGACCTGGGTAGCAGGCAGCGAGTTGAGGAACTCGCTTACCGCACACTCTGCGAAGGTCGCTCGCCTTGTATCGATCGGACCAATTTTAAC
This sequence comes from Xerocomus spinulosus, assembly GCA_038094075.1. Classification (NCBI taxonomy): domain Eukaryota; kingdom Fungi; phylum Basidiomycota; class Agaricomycetes; order Boletales; family Boletaceae; genus Xerocomus; species Xerocomus spinulosus. The sequence continues at coordinate 35,920 of JBBPTN010000032.1, read as the reverse complement.
GCCATGTAAGTCAGCGAGCACCTTCCACGGACTACTAGTAATGTCCTCGAGAAGACAGCGGTCGTATTGGAGTGCAATCACTCGCGAGTTCCCGGGAACCACTATAAGCATTATCGTCTTCGATACCCCCTATGATGTGAGCTGAGTGCGGGTCTCCAACGGGCACGCTGCAAACAAGCTGCTGACTCTCGTTGCAGGTCTGCGTTTCTCGCCTTCAAAAGCGTAAGTCCCTGCCGTTTTACATATAATTATTTTTCTTCCGAGTTTCGAGTCACTGACTTTTTTCCCCATACACGGTTGTCTTACATCCTGACAGGAACTTCACACCCCACAATTAGGGACGCCCAACATGGCATTGCTGTCCTGCAAAAATTTGTCTCGGAGTTTCAGGTGCCATCACCAGATGAAGGGTATGACCATATTATCTTTCATCGGCCGGAAGACCATCCGGGGCCCGAGTACACGCGGGGTGATATTCTATCGATCTTGGAGCGTCTGAAAGCATCCACTCGGGATTCCGGGGTCACCGTCACGCAACCTAGCACAGAATTCCCCGCAGCACATCGCGGTAGGGGCTATTCACGTACCGGTCGGGCACGTGGCTATCGCGGTGGTGGCCGGGGTTTCTCGCCTTCCCGAGGATCCTTGTATGGTTCTCGGTTCACGGGCAGAGCCAGAGGGTCCCATCATCCCAACTGGAGGCGTCCGGATCCTAGCGGGGCTACTAATCGGGAGACAGGTGATCAGCAGCCAGCAAGAACGGCAAGTATACCGCCAATGGAAAGCTCAAAGGAGGGACTCGGCAGGAACACCACAATAGTTCCTAAATCGGATCCCTCTGATGCGATGTATGGTCACGTACAGATTGTTCACCGGAAAATACTTATTGTCCGCCCAATAGTGTAAGAGAATAACGCCTCGGTAAACGGACCAGGAGATTGAAGGGATCAGATATTACGAATGTGCAGTCGGCGGAGGACAAGCTGTTTCCTGGGCGGGTCCATTTTATTTATGATCATGTTGCACCTACTACATGCGTGTGAATGACAATATGACAAACCTACTGGTAATAACGGGGCAAGTGTCATGAGTCGGATTTTTTAGACTCGTCGTCTACTTCAGTAGCCCTCATCTGTTTTCCCAAAATCTTTGCGCTCACCTAGGAGGTCGATACTTCACGATCAGTACATAAAGAGAGATGAGGTGAATATCACAAACATTCCGGACGTGCATCGCGGCACGATCGACACCGTTTTCTTTGGAACGTTTGTAATATTCCAAAGCTTCCTCGAGTTGGCCAGCTGTCCATGTTGTGAGATAAATTTGGAAACAATAAGAAACCATTTCTATCACGCACTGGCTTCCAGAACTGCGGCGAGATTGAAGGCAATTTCAGGGTCTTCCGGTGAGAGCGAGGCCGCTATACTGGAAAACAATAGTCAGTGGTCGTATATGGTAGTTGTGCTGGTTACGTGCTGTAAATGATGAAGCGCCAGGTCAGGACGTGAGACAGGTGATATTATGTATGCGCTGGCGAGGTCTTTCGGGATGGTCGTGTCAGGCGCGGGATCAACCGGAAAAGGACACGTACTAGTGTGTGCGTCTGCGCTCGTTGGTTGTAGTGCTATCGATTCCTTCCAAGCCGAGATAGCGTCATCGAATTCTTCTGTATGAAATTGCCTGACGTGTATTTTGGGACCGTGAAGATGAGATCTGACGTACTCAGGTGGTAGTGTGTAACACCAAGATTGAAAAGAGAGCTTGCGTTGCGTTTTATCTCAACGCTGCGTTTGTAGAGCTCCTTGGCACCCTGGACATCTCCCTCTTCGAGTTTCTGGGTGCCTTGCTCGAGGCACTGCATGGCCTCGACTTCTGCGGGGTCCGACGCGGTAGAATGGGGGGTGGTAGAAGTAGCCCAACCTTGGTGACCATTGAGTGTCTAGTCAAGTCAAGTTTCTGATGAAGACGCACGTCTCGAGGCCCAGCATTGGACAGAGGTGCGCCGACACAAAGAGACGCGTCCGCTGAGCCTGGCAAGTAGACATTTGGGGACTGCTGAGCTCGACAGCGACCGATGTGCAACCGTCCTCAGCTGCGGTACTGACCGTGTCGCGAACACACGCGGTGTAATGTGCAGCATCGTTCTGCTAATTGTCTCCCAGTCAACTTTTGGCAACTTGTAGCAAGTCTGGTTTTGGTGATTCTTTCGCACGCCTTCCGGTCTCGCGCTCTTCCAAAATTTCCAGCCGTTCCGCTCGATCCATCCGTCACTACGCTTTTGTTCTTTCCCCCATGGCTTCAAGAGACTCATCTGTGGACTATCAGGACTCTGTGGCTAATCAATTTCCCCGTGATGGTACCGCCCCAGTCGACGGTCCAGTCACCGCAAACGACCTCCTTTTGGGTGCTTATGACCCCACTAGACTGCACCCTCTCGCACAGCTGGGGGACCAATTAGACTATCTGGTACTAGATGATGACAAGCTTAGCGACCTACCAGGAGCCGGAACTGCCATTCCTTCCCGCGGTTGGAGTGATGACCTGTGCTACGGTACAGGCACTATGTACCTCGGCGGTAAGTCTTCCTCTCTATCGGCTCATCGACACGAGTCTTGCACGCGTTTTGTACGTTTTACTCGTGTACTTTCTCCACGATGCCTTCTCACCTTATCATAATCTCGCCACATCACCAACTTGGGCCATTCTTATTGTTTTCGACCTGTCACATGCTCATACATGTTTCCGCCAGGCCTGGCCGTCGGTGGTATCTGGGGTGTGAATGAGGGCGCACGACGGCCGCTAGCCGTGACGAATGCGCGCCTCCGGATCAACAGTATTCTCAACTCTGTCACAAGGAGAGGCACCTTCATTGGTAACTCGGCTGGCGTGCTTGGTGAGTCGACATTTCCCGTCGGCAATGTATATACAAGCGGTGCTGACTGATGCTGATCTGAAGCGCTTGTCTACAACGGTATCAACTCCTCCATAGACTCATTTCGCGGGAAACACGACACGGTCGGTAGCATGGCAGCGGGTGCACTGACAGGTGCGCTCTACAAGTCCACAGGTACGAGCTGATCTCGCTGTTGGTGTACGCTTGATTCAAGACGAGCAGCTGGCGTTAGGCCCGCGATTGTTGCTGCGACATTGGTTTCGGGATTAGCGGGTGTGTGGAGCTACGTGAAGAGGAGCGTATGATTGATTCATTGTAATATGATACCACCATAATAATCCTGCGTAGGACTCCAGTAAGCGCGCCAATGGGATCACGAGCGGAACACGGTCATCTCTGCGAATGTACGACGACATCTGAAGAAGTTGTCGTATTTAGCCTGAATAGACCTGGCCAAATCGGTCCTGGGTAGATCTGTCAGACTGTTCCACTGACACCCTTTGTGTGTCTCCCTTTTTGACCCCGAGCTCCGCTCCTGGAAATGAGTGGGTATATGATCATGAATCCGTACACACGGACGCATAAATGCCAAGTTCTTACCCAATACCACTATAACTTCCTCCCCCAGGCAGCGCATAACGCCATTTCTTTGCCTTCATCGTAGGCCGGTCGCCTATGCCAACTTGCTTCTTCCCCCGACTACGCTATTTCGTCAAGACATTCCACATGGGACAAGGAGTTCGCTCAGAATGGTCAGTAGCTTCTCATGACTGCACCATGTTTCCCTTTCATACCCATCATCAACACCACGGATCCCCGTCTCATCGCAGCGAGGGAGAGCATTCGGTATGTGGCCCTGGGCGTCGTCGCTACCGTTGGAGTGGCGTTGACATGTCACACTGCAACCTAGCACACACGACAAATACGTCCGATCACGCCCATCACGCCCATTGAATATATACCATCGTAAGATCGTTGTCAGTGTCTTGTGACAGCGTCTGGCTGACGACTGTGTGGCATCCAGAAACTACAAGAAGCTTTTTCACGATTCATCATGCGAGAGTTCCTGTGCCTCACCCCAGTCCGTTGCCAGTAGCGATCATGCCAGAGCGCAGTCGCCGACTTCCACGTGGGGTCTACTGTCGCAATCAGCGTCATCAGCTCACAACCAAACTAGTGTTTGGACGCAAGTATCCACCGCTGACCGATCCACTCCGCTTCAGCATCAATTTCAACCGAACCAACCGCGAGTCGGCTATACATCGTTTCTCCACGACAGTCAAACCAGGTATCTCAACCACTGTGCCGCAAGGTACCAATGACTCATGAGTGGACACAAGATCGTACCAGCTTGATGTTGTGCAGCACCCGCAAAAAACAGCCGAGTTTGGATCAGCCAGTCTTTCGCGGTTACCGTTGGCGCCACCGATCGTGGTACAGCTCATAGTACGGGATCGCTTTGGGAATGTGATTATCCCGTAAGTGTCGTCAATGTCCAGGGTTGCAGACATCCTGGAGCCATATGTGATTTTTTTGTTCGGCAGCGAGATGGAGCTCCCCTTTCTGATCGCACATTTGTCGTTGTTTTCTGACGATGGCTCGCGACCGGTGGACATGGGGACGGCACCCAACGGAGAGGCACCTCCCCGGCGACTGCTCTACGGAAACCTGGTGTCGTCTCCGCAGAAGTTACGGGATCTGCAAGGTCGTCAAGGTCTCTATTTTCTGTTTTCGGATGTAAGTATTCGGTGGCGAGGTCGGTTTTCGCTTGGGATATCATTGCTGCGAATATCACAGTGAGTACGGGGGAGAAGGCGGAACAAACCGGAGCTGAACACTGGCTGTCGGTTGCAGGACGGATGCCTCTGGTGTTATGAGCATTGCATCCCAGGGCACTGTACTTGCAGAAGCGCGGACACGCCCGTTTGAAGTTGTTACGCATGAAAACTACGTTGCACCGGGTAAGCGTCCACTGGTCGGTTTGGGGCTACTTGTACGGTTGCTGACTGCAGCGATACATGTGGTTGGTGCAAGCAGCCATCACACGTCTAACGCAAAATTTCCTGCGACAAGGTGCACGCATTTATGCATTTACGCCCAACAACTCCTAGACCATAGATCTCTGACGAATCTGTTTTGTCGACACCGTTGCCATTTGGCGCGGTGGTACATGACCGACTGTTATATCACCTTCGATCTTCTACTACAGTACTATATTTACCGTTGGCACTAGCAACGAAACCGACACTTGTTTACATGATAACACATTGTCATGATCGCACACGTTTTTCTCAGGTAAGTGTTTCATCGCAGGGTGATGAGTCCAAGTTTAACGTGTCTAAATGCCTAATGGCTCGCTGGTGTTGGTGTGTGGGAGTACAGTTGGTTGATCGTGGATGGAGTAGACCAGCTGCGTGTTTGATTGCTACAAGTGTCAAACTCCGCCTCGTAGATCCAAATCTTACCTCACATAGTACGTCATAGTCTAGCATACTGTACTACTCTAGAAATCAAACCTAAATAGCCGGCCACACGTACGACGTTTATTTCGCTATACGATACGAAAATCGATCTCGCACGCGTAAACGACATGTGCAACACCATGAAATGTAGTTCAGAATGTGGCTCGAGGTTTGAAGCACTGCTTTCACTTGTCTGTATCTGTTTCGACTTTGCGGTATAAAAGTATTCTAGAACGACTGCGTGAGCACAGGGTAGCACAGCCCGAACGCGCCGTTGCCTCGAGGCTGTTCTCCCGTAGTCCTGCAGGGGGACATCGCAGCAGGGGAGCCGTGGGAACACGCCTCGCTCGTGGCAATTTAGGGCCGAAGTGACAGTTTGCCAAGGCCCATCTTCTCATCACTCATCCACGATGGCCAACAAAGACTACTACGCCGGACAACAACAACAGTACTACCCCCCTCCTGGTCTGTATCTGTAAGGCTCACACGTCCACACCACTCACTCGCTGTCCAGGACCTCCCCAAGGATACTATCCCCAGCAACCACCCCAGTCCTATCCTGGCTATGGTCAGCCCCAACCAGGGTATCAGCCGCAGCCTCCCCCACAGACAGTCTACGTGTGCGTCGGTGTCTTATCGCATTCGTTCTCTGGCTGATTCTGTCTAGACAACAACCTCCACAGAGAGGTGTCAGTGGTGGAGAGGGCTGCCTTGCCTGTCTAGCCGGAGCATGTCTCTGCTGCTGCGCCGAGGGTGTGTGCTCTCGTCTGGTCCTGTCGCAGTGACTGACTGTATTTGCAGAGGCTCTCTGTGACTGTCTATTCTAGCCTTGATTAGTTGGTTTTGTCGTATCATACCACACTGAGACGCTGCGTCGATGATTATTTTGTATGATGACTTTGCGGCATGTAAATTATCTTGTGTGAATCGGATAACGTGCTGTTTTGTGCTCCGGTTTGCTCCGTCGGCTTATTTCATCCGACTCTCTCTGCACTCTTCCTACTCAAAAATGTTGTCGAGGCTGGGCCACCGTGCACTCCGCTCTGCCCTCGCGTCGGTGTGTACCCATTCCCCCCCACAGGACACTGCTCATCGCTGACAGCGCTCTGCGTCCACCACCGCGTCTGCGAGCACACAGGTCCGCGCGTTCGTGACCCACGTAGATGAACATTGACACCCCCACTAGTCTTTTCTGACCTCGCGCGCGTCTCTCATTACTGTCTCGCTCTTCTCTGCCGGCTCAATAGCATGGTACACCCACCTATACGGTGCACCCCCCTTCATCGGCGACGTCCATGCAAACTCCCCTGCAGAAGACGGCCTCCACCCTCCCGCGTATCCCTGGCCCCACAAGGGCTGGTTCGACACCTTTGACCATGCCAGGTGTGTCCCCTCCATGCTCGGGTTTCACCCCACGCTCATGTTCCCTAGCATCCGTCGTGGCTTCCAAGTCTATCGCGAGGTGTGTGCCGCCTGTCACTCCCTGGACCGCATTGCCTGGCGCAACCTGGTCGGTGTCTCCCATACCGTAGACGAGGCTAGAACGTTGGCAGAGGAAAACGAGTACACAGACGGTCCAGATGACAATGGCGAAATGTTCCAACGCCCCGGAAAACTCTCTGATTATCTGCCCGCTCCATACCCAAACGAGGAAGCCGCTCGTGCCGGTAATGCTGGTGCACTTCCCCCAGACCTCAGCTTGATCATCAAGGCCCGACACGGTGGTGCAGTACGCCATGACACCGTGTCCCATTTGCAGCGCACTCAAGTCTTTTCCAGGATTACGTCTTCTCTCTCTTGACCGGCTACATGGATCCCCCAGCCGGTGTGGAGATCCGGGACGGCATGAACTACAACCCCTTCTTCCCCGGTGGTGCCATTTCCATGGCCCGAGTCTTGTTTGACGGTCTTGTAGAGTATGACGACGGTCAGTAAACACTATTATGGGGTTCACCGGGCCGATGACACCGTCTATAGGCACTCCTGCCACGACATCACAAATGGCCAAGGACGTTGTCACATTCCTGAACTGGGCTGCAGAACCCGAGCATGACGAGCGTAAGCGGCTTGGCCTGAAAGCTGTCATCTTGTTCTCGACCTTGTTCGCGGTCAGCATCTATGTCAAGCGCTTCAAATGGACTGTCATCAAGAACCGCAAAATCCGTAGGTGTTTGGTTCAGGCAACGTGACTTGTTGACCCATGTTGCATTGCAGTGTACAACCCTCCAGTGGACAAGACGCATTAGATTAGACGATGAGAGTGGTCCTTATACAGTCGTAGTATCACATCTGCTAATGTGACTGATTTTACGACGCATGAGCAATCCGTGGGAATATCAGCCGCATACTAGTACCAGTACTCACACCGCCTTTGACTACGTCCTTTAGTACTTCCACACTATCATGTCCACCGACTCTTGGCCTCCTCAGCTAAAGTGAGCGTTGTCCGTGTCCCCACTCCGTCGTCGCATCTGTTATCCCACAGAGATTGGGTCGCGAAATGTCTCGGACAAATGAATGATGCCAACCGGGCAGAAGCCCAGGCAGAACTAAGACAGGTAATTGCTGACTCTTTCACCGCCAAGACGCTTTGGACTACGGACTGGGCCGGTGTGCAGCTTCAAAGGTATCGCTCTGCTTCAATGTCTCGGTCTTTGAGCTGCTGCAAGTGACTGCCATTTTTACCCGTGGATGCAGTCTTATACCAAAGCCTGCGCCCGTGCTCAAGCGCAAGATGTGCGTTGATTTCGTTCGCTTCATGTACATGTATGCGTCCATAACACGGCACCGTGAGCAGAAATGAAACACAGGCAACCAGCAAGAAAGCAAAGAAGGCAGCCATGCAAAAAAATGCAGGTACCGCCCTCGATCTAGGCGACCAAGCAGCGCTCAATCGACGTGCTGAACGTTTCCACCGAGAACATGAGTTGGAACGGCAAAAGAATATGCGTATGAACGGCAGTCAAAATGCACCAAAAGCCAACTCTCAGGGTGCACATCTTCTTAATCGAATATGGAGAGCTGATTCCCCATCTACGTTTGGTTCTAACCCGGACGACCCCGAGGCGGACCCAGTTTGTCCATGTTCATCCACATCGTGGCCTTTGTTGACATTCTCCACAGAACGTCCCAAACTGGGACCGCCATACCATCGTTGGGACAAACACAGAGATATTCAAGGATTACCTCAGATTGACCTCGGTAAGATCCGCACCTCTCCTCTCTACCACGTCTTGAAGATGCCGTTTAGGAACCCAGACCCGAATTGATTCGGCCATATCATGTACTGCAACAGACGCTCATCGAGTTGAAAAAGCGGTGGCGAGCAAAAATTTCCTACGACTGGATATGTAACCAGCTCAAGAGTTTGCGCCAAGACTTGACGGTATGATATCCTTTTTGGTGTCGGTCTTTTGTTGACATTTCCTTTGATGATAGGTACAACGAATAAAGAACGAGTTTTCCGTCGAAGTTTATGAGATGCACGCACGAGTGGCACTTGAGTGTGTACGATATTTTGTTTCCGAAATTCGACCGGGTTGCTCTATCGGTTCCACAGGATGACATGAAAGAATACAGTCAATGTCAGGCAACGTTGAAGAGCCTTTATGAGCTCGGTATACCAGGGAATGTTGAGGAATTCACGGCATACCGCATACTCATGCTCTTACACGGCAGAAACAAGAGCGGTGCGTTGCTTCGTTTGCTTGTCGATTCTTGTTTTGCTTACTCTTCCTTGATGCTCAGAACTAAATTTATACGTAGGTCAACTAACAACTGGACAGAAAGCGCACCCTGCCGTTCAACATGCTTTGCGTGTACAACGAGCAGTGTCGATGGGAAACTATCATGCCCTGTTTGAGATGTATTTGAATGCTCCGAATATGGGCGTATATATCATGGATCATTTCATCAACCGAGAGAGGGCAAAAGCATTGATGATCATGACCAAAGCGTATGTTTCTCGACCGCATTGCCTAATTGCGTCTCACCCTCAATTGTCACTCACAGATACCGAACTCTAACATTGTCTTTCATTCGAAACGAGCTTGCATTCGACACATTGTCGGACACTCAAAAGTTCCTGCGTACCCATCGAGCCGCGGCGTTCACAAATCCTGACAGCCCCGATGTTGAGAAGGTTCTAGATTGCAAAACTACGTTGCCATTAATTACGCAAGCTTACGAGGAGAACTACCGCAAAGTGGCGATCAAAGGTGCTGTATGAGACCGACCGGTTCGGAACGCTCGGATATCGGCCTTGACACGTACTTGACTCTGCGGCACCGTGGAATCAAGACTCACAGACTGTATGCATTTCACTCGTCATCTCCTCACGCCCCTGCTCTCTTTTTCTGTCATTTCTCTCACTCCTGATCTCGCTCTACCCTTGCGCCGCCCCTCTTGATCCCTTTTATCTAACACCAGCCTCCTCCCACATCACCGCTCACGGCTTCACATGGTTCACACGTGACCATCTCGACACTCACTGTATGAGTATCACCATTAGACATCCACACATACGCTAATTCCGATCGTTCCTGGAAACCACGCCACTGGTCAAACGGAGCACCTCCGATACTAACCGTGGGACAAGACAACCAACGAATGTGGTCTGCACGTTCTCTTGGCCCTTTTACCCATTAAGCCTCTAGTTGCTACGTGCGACCGCCACTATCTTGCAGGATCCAAGGAAGATGCCAGCAATGTGACACGCTTCGGCTTGTGCTGGTCAGGCACGGATAGGTACGCCCAGGAAGATGGGTAAGAGAAAGAGGAGAAAAGCTGGGGTCTCAATGTAATGATGTTAAACTGAAGCTATCCTTTCTTGCAGTGAACACGTGTGTTGGTCACTTGCTGGATCATTGCCCGTGTCAGAGAACGGTGACTCAAGTTAGTCCCGCATGCGCGCTGGTACAAACCGTCGTAGCACCACTTCTCGCACACTGTAATGTGCGAAGCAAGCGGGGGATGATAATACGTCTTCGGACACCCTAGTCCGTGCGGGAATGGTTACATACGACAGGACAAGGGTCTACGCACAGGCAACGATCGTGAGAGGTGGCTTTGCGTCACATAATGCAAGGCGACCACACCTTTTGAACCTGTGAATTGACCCTATTGATCGTGCTGAGCCACGACCATGAAAAAGGGGAGGCATTGGTCAAGTTGAACGGGGAAGAGTCTTGATCGGCCGGGTCCTCATACACTGGACATACCACGATTGCAAACCTAATGCGCGTGACCGGTCGTCCATTCGGAGCATGTAGGACTCACTCTGCGTGTGCAAAGACGGGGCCTCGCTTGTAGAGCAAATAGTCGACGCAAAATTTGATGCCACTTTTGACGACCCAACCCAGGGACCTATAATGGTGGTAGATCACGTAGTTGATCAGGAATGGGTTGTCAAATCGGCGGTGTTGGGGTGGATCGAGAGACGGTGTGAAGGCCGGAGAGGGCAAATGTACGTTTTGAAAAACGTGCCATATCTGTGAAAGTGTAAGGTTGTCACCCTGAACACAAGGGGATCAAGGATGAGAGAAGGGTCCATGATGCACAGCAAGATGACCCACGTCTTCCGAGTTCGAGACGGAAAGGCAGTCGAGGTTCCAAAGAAGAAAGAAGGCCTCTTGGAGCGTGAGCTGGAGGTGTTCTACATTTTTAATCGGTTCCTCATCCTCGTCCCCGTCTTCGTCAACACGCGAGAGGTCACCGTCAGACTGTGTACCGTCTTTTGGCCTCCACGTTGCGGCGGATGGGATCATACGCGTCCCATCGATGGCATACACGGTGGACACGACACGTCCCTGCTGGAATGCCACCTCCGCTTCAGCACTCGCCGCTGCCATGGCCTTTGCACGATCGAGCTTGAACTGTTTCCGTTCTGCCCTACGTTTCGCAGTGACCTCTTCAGAGGTCATGATACCTAGAACCGATCCCTTGTACTTGTGACCAGAGCAACAGTGTTCCATCTCACCTTTTTTCGCCAGCTTTTGAGCGTTGCGTTTTCTGGCTAGCCAACTGGGTTCGCTCCTGGATAGATCGCCCTTGCCAAAGAACCCTCTCTGCCAGAGTATCATTGCGTCTTTCATATCCAGCACCCATACCGAACGCGTTGCGGCGTCGAAGACGCCCTGGCAATGCGGGTTGAGGATGTCTGACACAGAGGTACCAAACAGACTGAGCGTTTTCCGCAGGAATGAAGGCTCGGAGGGTTCATTAAAGATGATTGGGAGGGGGTGGATATAGACGCGGTTGTTTTCTGTACGCCTGGCAGATGATTTCTGGGACGATTTGGATCGGTTAGATGGCTGGATCAACGACGTGGTCATGGCTAATGAGAAATGTCTTTCTGCTGAACGTTGGCGTCGTGAAAGACGAGCTTAATCATAATACTAGTCTTATTAGCTCAGGATCTAACCCCTGTGTACGAGCCCAATAACTGACATCGTATTATGCATTAATGGTGAAATTCATTGGACTATCTTCCGACAAACCCGAGCATATGGCACTGATGTCGCCCACATTGGCTGAAAAGGGGGCGTGTCATGACTTTGGGCAGTTTCACCGAAATAGGGAGCACGCCGTACCATACAGACGTATGGGAAGAACACGGGGAGTGGATTCTGATGGCCGTCGGATGAATGAGTCCGCCCATCAAGGTCAGGCCAGGAAAGGGTGACGGTGTCATCTGTTCCCCGTCGATAAAACCAATTCCCAGAGCAAGCGATTCGTTTCAGAAGAAGCCTTGTGGACATCTGCTTATTCTCGGTGCACGGAGAAACTTGATGTCCCCCATCGAGAAATCCCCGCTTCACCGTTTTGATCCAGGTGTAATTGTTGAAGGTCGGGAGCACCGGATCGATTGATGGGAGTACTGCACCCGAGCTCATGTCCTTCGCGGTCATTCGTTACAGGACGCGCGATGACTAGAAACCAAAGATCTCGTCAATCTCGTCAAGTTTCTTCTTCGCTTTCTTGACCCGAGACTTTTGGACCACTTTTGCAGTGGCCTTGCCGCGTCGTTGCCCCATGACACGGTCGTCACCTAGACACGAATTCATCAGCAAGAAGAATTAGAGATACCATTCTTCACACCGTTTGGAGCGGGCATCAGTAAAAGCTCCGGAGTAGCATCGGTTCTCATGTTCCAGTCTTGGACAACAACCGTCGAGCTATCGTTTGATTCATGACAAGATAGTATCTGACCCGTGTCCTCCAGTGGTACATCATATTCTACGTGCGAGGGACATGACGGCGCTGGTTCCAAGGGTGATTGCTGGCCCGTGGGCTACGACAACGTAAGACCACGTTTGCCCAGCGCCGTGAAGAAGCGACACGCTTACATCGATAACAACCAAAAGACGCTTGCACGCTGATATTCCTAGAAGAAGGGCATTCTGTAGCTCTGATGACAAGACAGACATCCGAGAAGATATGCCAACGAATAGGATGATGAGTTGGACGAAAGCACCAGTCTGCATGGCCAATGCAAAGTGGCTAAGAGGTAAATCAGGCTTTATTCGAGTCCAACAACGATTTTGGAAAACCCACCTGTATGCGTTCTCTAGGCGCTCTCGGATCTGTGCACTCTAAGCCACATATCAGCTAGTGTTTTCGAGACCTTACTTTACAAGCCAGCGTAGAACAGGCCATCAATCTCTCTATTAAAAAGTCGACATATGACTTTTCGGGTACATGGTTCCATGGACCCCTCAACGCCTTGTGACTAGGCGAAATGAATCAATATACGCTGTACAAGGAAGAGTCGTGACTACCCACTCGTTCGTGTGCTCCAGACCGACAAACGACGCACGAAGCAGGTCTACGCGTTCCAAGATATTCAACTCGCTCAAGCGTCGACCATAACGCCTCAGCTCGTGAACACGCTTGAAGAAGAGGGACATGCGATGTTGACTTTTGCTCTTGTAATACAATCTCTCCAGTACTCGCAGCTCGTCCTTCAGACTGTCTAGAGCCCCGCTGAGACTGCGCGAACATAGCTTCAAGTCCTTTAGAATGGCATCGACGTCTTTATGGCGGGCGGTGAAAAGGGTACTTCTCGGGATGGTAGTGATGGCCACAGGTGGTCGATGTCGCACAAGCATCGTCGCTTTGCCCACGGTTACTGTGCCCTCTTGTACTTGTACAACTCGAATTAGATGGTGAAGAAAATCCCTTCTCTTCAGCTGTCTCAACAGATGGCAGTGCTCAGCGCTCAGGGACAGCCATTTCTGTATTAAACGGCTTGGGCTTGGGCTGTTGAGGCAACGATGTTCAATAATTCGTCTCACATCGATGCCAGCCATTCTGCTTTCAGCGAAGTTCATCGGGACCAGTATTACAATCCAAGGTCTACTACAGTGCAAGGAAATCAAACGGTCAACACTGTCGTACACGGTAATCAGATCGTCCAGGATTCCCAGTCAAGTGAGGAGTCGCACTCGATACTACTGTAGACATATTAACGCCATCCTTTCATGTAGATCGCATTGAAGCACTTCGGAAAGTGAGTGCACCAAGTGCCGCGCACGATTCAGCCCAACGATATCCGGCGCCAAAGTGCATCGAGGGGACGCGCATCGAGTTACTCGTTCGCATCTCCTCGTGGATTGACGGACCTGACGAGAAGCCGATATGTTGGTTAAATGGGAGACCTGGCTCAGGAAAGTCGGCGGTGTCGCAGACAATAGCGGAGAAATATGCAAGTGAAAACCGACTAGCTGCAAGCTTCTTCTTTTCGCGACGGGATCTCGAGCGGCGATCTACTCAACATGTCGTCCCAACGCTAAACACCCAGTTACTCGTTTCTCTACCTTCTATTCAACCTGCTGTCATCGCAGCACTAGAGAAGGACTTCATGATCCCGATGAAGGTCCTTCGAGAGCAGATGGAGAAGCTTTTATTCGAACCATTGTCGACTGCGACAGAAACGCCCGATAAACCCATTCTTATCATATTGGACGCGCTCGACGAGTGCGACGACGAGAAACTCGTCTCAGAGCTCGTCGCCCTCATCGCTCTTCTCCCTCAGAAAACGTCAATCCCGTTACGATTGTTAATCACCAGCAGGTCTGAGCCATGGATTCAATCTCAGTTTCATCGGCCAGAGATATCATCCCTCACACTATCCCTCGACATTCATACTTTCAGCGCAGAAGCCGATATTCGTTCGTTCTTACGCAGTGCTTTTGGCGACACGTATGATGAACACCTGCAAGTCATGGAATCCGTTCCTCGTCCATGGCCTTCACCAGATGATCTCGAACGGATTGTAAACAAGGCTTCGGGGCTGTTCATCTTTGCCCTCACAGTGGTCAAGTTTGTTGGGGAAAAGACACATAATCCCCTTCTACGTTTACAGGCTATTTTGGAAGACACAGCCGCCGTTTCCACTGGCTCTGCATACTCTGACCTCGACTCACTTTATCGGGATGCAATCTCTGCATTTCCTGACCCGGATGTTGCTCGTCTCGTGCTTGGTGTTGTCTACTGTATGACTACTCCGATGTCTATTTCGGGCCTGCACAAGTTGTTGCAACAGCCGGATGTGGACGTGAGGCTTGTCGTTCCTGCGCTCAGCTCAGTTCTCCTCGCATCAGAGGACGGAAAACAGCCGATCCAGTTCTATCATGCATCCTTCCGTGACTTTTTGATCAACCCACAACGATCACAAAAATATAGGATTAATCCTGATGCTTATCACAGGCTCATGGCTCAATTGTGCTTCGAGATAATGTCGAACTCGTTGAAGCGCGACATTTGCAGGATTGGAGACCCTTCCAAGGCGAATAGCGAGGTTCAAGACCTTGGTGAACGCGTGCACGCAGTCTTTGACGAGGCGCTTGTGTATGCTTGTCGATTCTGGGCCAGTCATCTCGCGCAGCTTCCGGGTGATGGGGTTGCGAACGAGGCACTATTGAGTTCATTGAAGAAGTTCAGCACCACGGTGCTGTTGTGCTGGATTGAGGCACTCAGCTTATTTGGTGAGCTCGAGAGAGCTGTGATCATGCTGCGCCAGGCTACCTGTTGGTTGAAGGTTCGTCTCTTCATCTGAACATCGAGTCTGAGTTGATGGCGATTTGGTAGACGTTGCGTGGGGCTCTAGCGGACACAACCAACCTATTCCAACAAGCTGAACGCCTCGTGGTACTATACATGGATCCGATTTCACAGTGCGCTTTGCATGTCTACGTGACAGCGATCTTGCTTGTTCCCGATAATAGAGGCGTCTATGAGACGTTCAAGCACCTATCCTATGGGACAATTATCACTCGCCCGGCTATTGATGATTATTTTGATGTCATTCGGAGAGCGGTCAACGTTCGCGACCCGATATATTCCATTGTCTTCTCTCCAAATGCTGATCTGATCGCTACCGCTGGTGACAAACAGGGTGTTCAGCTGTGGAACACAATCACGGGTGGGAATGTTGCGAGTTTTGGAGATCGTCCATCAACATCACTCCTTGTATCTTTCTCTCCGTCCGGTGCCCTTTTGGCAGCTGTCTTTGAGGGCGGTACTGTTATCGTGTGGGACCCAAAGGTTGGCAGGGAACATCTGAACCACGAGCATTGTCACACCGAACCAATCACATGTATCAACTTCTCACCGAACAGCGCGTTGTTGGCATCTGGTTCGCGGGACCATGTCATCCAAGTTTGGTCGATGGAGAGCGCACAGGCGTTGTATCGGCTTGCCGCACACGAAGGACCAGTGACATCGTTGGCATTCTCTACGGACTCGCATCGGCTATTTTCTGGGTCGGAAGATAAGCTGGTCATCATCTGGGGTATGTCCAGTGGGAAGGTAGTCCGCGGAATGATGGGCCATGGCAAGAAGGTGAACTGCGTTGCTGTGTCCAAGGATGGGCGCTTTCTAGCGTCAGGATCGGAAGACAAGACGGCGAAGATTTGGGATCTCAGTACCGGGATATGCACACGGACGTTTTCCAAAGGTCACGGCACCGGGGTGCGCTCTGTGCATTTCTTTGAGGAAGACAAGTATCTCGTCGTGGTTTGTGATCAGGCAATTGTTTCCTGGGACATCTCTCGCAACAAGTCGGATACTATCTGGGCATTTGAACAGACGATGAAGGCAATGATGCGGGTTGCCCCATTATGGCAGGCAAATGTGTTGGGCTGGGGTATACCCAAGTCACTCTGGAGGTATCTATTGAATCGTAACGAAGACTCTCAGACGCACATGACGGTCGCAATCGCGTCACAGTCACCTTCGTTTGCATTCTTGAACCGTGGCTTCGTATATTCTGGGTCACTGCCGAGTCCGGTGATCAGACCACCCATACGGGACACTGGTACGGTCATGAGAATCTCGGTGTCATCTGACGGTCTTTGGGCAGCAACGGGAGACCCTCACGGATCACTCGAGATTCTAGACCTCACCTTACGGAGGCGTACATGGGAAGAATTAGCAGCAGGGGCTAAATTGGAACTGCTGGATAGTGTATTGATTCTGGTGCCTTCGCCCAACGGCAAACGTTTTCTTGTCAATGCGTTATTTAAATGGTGTTTGATAGACGAGGATTATCGCATGGTGAAGAAGATTGATACGGGTATCTTGGGACCGATGCGTAGCAACGAAAGCGTTCGGTTCAAGTTTTCTGGAGACGGCAGCATATTTCTCTGCGTTTTATCGAGCCTCATTCGCGAGGACAAGAGTACTGTGCGCGTTTATGATGCGGTGACTGGTGAACAACGAACGCAGTTCAAGGAGTTACAATCCATCCATTCGTTTATCGCATCCGCAGACGGAGCATGGATCGCATGCTGTCACGGGTCTGTCAAAGTGGAGGTGCTTGGGGTCGCAGGCAAAAGTCGGACGAGGATGAGCGTGGATGATGATGCGCCTGTCTCTGTGTTGACGTTCTCTGACGATGCCAAGTCACTCGTCGGTGGGTCTGAAAAGGGGGCCGTGTACATTTGGGACCGCACTAGTGGGGAATGCAAGGTAACGTTGGCAGGGCCTTCTACGAAGATCACAGCGCTTGCACTTGTGACCGTGGACACGTTCAGCGGAACGAGGATTGCGATCGGGCGAGAGGACGGATCGGTCTCTGTGTGGTGCCCCTCGACATCGGCATCGCATGACATCCTTCGTGCAGAACAGGCCATGGTCAAGAATGTGGACTTTGTTCGATTCTCGGACGATCGGTTAAAGTTGATGTCTAGTGGGGAGGACGGGACTGCCTTTACTTGGGCTGTTCCTGATTTGGATGATGAGAATATGACGCGGTGTGCGCTCTGTCCTCCGTCTCAGGAGGGCGATGGTAAGGGCGACAGCGAGGGTATCGGTGCTGGTGAGGGCGGGGGTGCTGGTACCCGAGATGGCGATACCGGTGACGGTGACGATCATCCTGGTTCCGACTCTCCAAACAACCAAACGACGCCTCCTCCACATCTTCTCTCGCGAACGGACCCGGACGACACCATCGACGCCTTTTTTCGCACTGCGTATCGGATCCGAAAGGACGGTTGGCTCGTCGATGGGGAGCGGCGGGTGGTATGGATTCCACAGGCGGTCCGTCCGCACGGCAAGGACACGTTCTACGGTTTCGACAATGGTTCGGTGGCACTCTATACGCCTTCTTCGCTGTGGCTATTTCTAAAGTACGAGCGAACTGGAACGGCTACGTACTGAGCATTGAATATTTTTCGTTCCAATGTACTGTATTACTAGTACTACACACTTGGCGGGTTTTCCACGCTCAACACTGAACATGTCTGACAAGCGACGAGCAGAGATTGAGGCCAAGCGGGCCAAGCTGGCAGAACTGAGAAAGGCGAGGGCAGACAGACAACGCGCTGAAACGGAGCGACGCCAGTCCGAGGCAAGTCGTCTTGTCTTGTTAGTACCGTCTAACCCTTGACTAGACCATTGGGCCATCCACCGCTGCCCGTCGTGATATTGACGACTTTGTGAACACGCTCATCGGCAACAGCAGAGGCGGATTCGACAGTACTGGGGATGTCACGCCCTCGTCCTCGCTGCCCGGGACACCACCTCGTCAATCCGCACTCCTTCATTCAAGCTCGGCTCTATCACCATCCGGACGCGTCAGTCGACAGAGCGATGTAGGTTCAGACAGGCTCAGCATGGGATTGACCATGGTGGCATCTACAAACTCGGCGACGGACCATGTCATGGAGAGGTACGTCGACCACCACCTCTTTGCTTTACTAAACGGGTCGTGACGGCGTGGCAGGGTCTTGACCCCCCGGTCTATAGATCTCATTGATGTGGAACAAGAACTGTTCGAACTCCCCCAACGTGTACGTCTCCCTCGCACATTATGCCACTAGCAATGTTCATCAGGGGATGAGAGTAGGAGCGCGTAATTTATAACAAGGAAGTTCAGACGACAATCGTCGAGCCTGAAGCACCATCGATCTCCGAGGAAGACATCCGACAACAGATACTACGGGAACGGGAACTAGAAGCAGATCGCATTGCCAGGGAAAAGGAGTTGGAGGAAGAGAGCGTGCAACTTGAGAAAGAGATTGAACAAGAAATCCGAGGTGGATACATTTGTCTTTTACCCCATCTTTGTTGACGCGCATTCCTCCAGACTTGACAGAAGAGGAACGGGCAAGCATCCTTACTGCGCCAGAATTTCTCGACTTTGTCGAGCAGTCATCGAAGATCGTCCAGCGAGCGTTGAATGATGGGTATGATTATATTCGTGATTATACCATTGGGACTGAAGCGAACGGGTGAGTCCCATGCTGCCAATGGACAAGGTGGTAACGATAGTTTGTGTAGTGATGATTCAGAGGGCAAGCGCGTCAAACGCGTTTGCGCATTCTATGATGAACGCTATGGAAAGAACCGTTCGATAACCGACGTTGACTGGTCACCCAAGGCAACGATCTATTTCTTGTATTCTAGTATTGTGTCTAATTCAACTCTAGTATCCCGAGCTCAGCGTAGCTTCGTATAACAAGAACCCAGCTGCACTGAACGAACCTGACGGGATTGTCGCAGTCTGGAACTTGCACTTGTTGGAGAGACCAGAGTTTGTATTTCATTCACAGGTCAGGAGTGTTGTGCTCGCTCGACTGTTGCGCTGATGATTTCGTGCGTCACAGTCAGACGTATTGTCCGTTACATTCTCACCGTTTCATTCCAATCTCATGTTTGGTGGCACGTACTCTGGGCAAATTCTGCTCTGGGACACGCGATCAAAGCATTTGCCAGTGTTGAAGACGCCATTATCCGCGGCTGGACACACACACCCAGTGTATGCCATGCGGATGGTCGGTACACAGAATGCGCATAATCTTATCACGAGCAGCACGGATGGAACCGTCTGCTCATGGTTAGTTGACATGCTTGCACAACCCCAGGTACCTTTTTTTTGGCATTGTTTTGTGGAACGAATGTGTGAGGAGTGTTGTTTAGGAAACGTTGGAGCTAGTCCATGCTGGCCACAACAAGACAGGGGAGGTGGCGATTACGACGCTCGACTTTCCTGACAACGAGACGACGACGTTTTGGGTGGGTACGGAAGAGGGCAATGTCTATCAGGCGAACCGATATGATCGCGCTGGGGCAAAAGCAGGACTGAATCAGTATGACATTTACAAGGGTCATGCTGGACCAATCATGGGTCTTGACTTCCACCCGCTAGTGGGACCGGTTGACTTTTCGGACCTATTCCTGACTGCTAGCGTGGACTGGACGGTTAAGCTGTGGCGGGCCAAGAGTCTTGCGAAGCCGTCGACTACTGCACACGCAATTCCACCCATCTACTCGTTTGACGAAGCTGACGATTATGTGTACGATGTGAAGTGGCATCCGACGCACCCAGCACTGTTTGGGACGGTGGATGGATCAGGCAAGTTTGACTTGTGGAATCTGAACATGGATACAGAGGTGCGTAATGAATAGACCCAATGTATCGATCTGGGTTTATCGTCACTTGTAGGTGCCCGTGGTGAGCACGAATGTTGGGTCAGGACGTGCGATCAACAAGGTGGAATGGGATCGGAAGGAGGGTCGACGTGCTGCACTTGGAGGGAGTGATGGCAAGCTATACGTGTACGATGTGGGTGACATGGCCCTGGCGAGGGAGACGGAGTGGACAGACTTGCAGAAGACGGTCGCTGGACTGGCTGGCGGTGGACAGACAAACGGCGTGGTCGAAGGCGATGCGACTCGGATCATCGCTGGGCGTTAGTACTCTTATCATATCACCCTAATCGATCTCTTCATTCATCCATGTCCACCGCAAACAGGTTTGTTCAGGAGCCACACAAGCAAGTGTTTACTTGGAATATTTCATCCCTCTGACCATCATCTACAGGCTGTTGCTGTAAGCCTTTTCCTTCTTCTTTCTCCCGAGCAGACGCCCATTCGATTGGTAGCATACCCGGCCCAATCGAACTCACCGATGAGGTTCGTTTTCTTGCTCGCAGTCCTCTCATAGCCTCATGCTATAGGACAGGTCCTCTATGCAAACGCACACCCGTCCGTGTCCCACATGGCCCCTGACCTTGCAGTCGTCTTTGGAGACTGCATTCGCCTGACCAGGTCCGCCACTTTTACATCCTCCATATCTACCCTTCATTCCTACATGGCCCAGGGAGATCCTGTATTCAAAGAATGCACAGCCGTTCCTCGTTGCAGGCTCAGGTACCTTGGGTTGGGATCAGGTTCGTCCTCTCACCACTCCCTTTCTGCCTTTGCATGACGTTCTTGAAAGGTATCTGCCAACCTCGTCGAACAAGGCGAGGATGTGCTCGTATTGAACTGTGGTTACTTTGCAGAAGGTTTCATCGATTGGTTGGTCCTGCATGGTTTTGTGATCACACGCAAGGATAACTCGGCGCTTCTTCAGCCTCGAGGCTTACGGCGCAAAGGTCGACCAGCTCAAGGCGGAGATTGGTGGCACAGTCAAGCTGGCCGACGTTCAGACCGCACTCGGCAAGAAAAGGTACAAACTCATAACCATCACACACGTCGATACCTCAACCGGTAACTCACCGTCCAACCTCTGCGCTTTCCTGTCCATTCACTCGCATCACAGCCGTCCTCTCCGATATCAAAGCTATCGCAGACCTTGTCCATACTGCGTCACCAGAGACCCTGGTGCGTCTTGCTTGCCATTCAAGAACTACAGACCTACATGTCCCCTCTAGGTTGTGGTCGATGCCGTGTGTTCCGTTGCAAGCGAAGAAATACAGATGGATGACTGGGGCATCGACGTCGTTCTAACAGCCACTCAGAAAGGTCTTGGTACACCACCAGGTCTTAGCATAGTCGTGGTCAGCCAGAAGGCTCTCAAGGCAGGCTTGCCCTGCAACCTCTTTCTCCGCTTCTAATGCACTCCCAATGCAGGTTTTCGAGACCAGATCTACACCAGTGGGGGCATACTATGCTAGTTGGAGGAAGTAGGAAACCACTCTCGTCCTGCTTCATTCCCTCTTATCATGATTCAAGGTGGCTCCCCATCATGAAGGCGTACGAAAGCAACACTGCTGCCTACTTTGCCACACCACCTGTCAATCTCATCTACGCGTACAAGGCCTCACTCCTCCAGATCACTCAAGGCCCTGTAACCCTTCAGGAACGATTCAAAGCACACAAGGATGCCAGCAAACGCTTCAAGGAAGTTGCAAAGGGCCTGGGATTCAAGAATGTCCCTCTGAGCGAGGAGGTTTCAGCTAATGGCATGACCGCTGTAAGTCGGTTTCCTCTCCCGCTCTGCCCTCTATATCTTCATTCCTCGTCGCCCTTGAAACAACAGCTCTACTTCCCTGAAGGCATCGTTACTAGCGATATCGTACCCCGCCTTTTGAAAAAGGGCATCGTGGTTGCTGGTGGTATCCACTCTGCTATCAAAGGTCGGTAAGCTAGGCATCTTCTATCCGTTGGCTGATTGTATCGCCCACAGACAAATATTTTCGTGTCGGGTATGTTTGTTTGATTGCGCGCCTGGCTGTCCCTAATCCTCTCTCGCAGACATATGGGGATCAGTGTCGTCGATCCCAAGCGGGATGACATTGACAAGGTCTCAAAGGCGTTGACAGAGACGGTGCAGGAAGCCAGGGCATCCAAAGCATAAATTCACCCAAAGCATCAACTTGTAATATCTACTACCCTGTCATGCTTCCTTTCTTGTATTGAAACACAATCATCTGGAGAACGCCCTTGGATACTAAGACGGTTGAATGCACTATAATCAATTTTACACCGAAAAGATCGTTCCATCATATGCAGACTTTACGCTACGCTAATCTCCCTGTGTTCGCCTTCACCTCCCATTCTGTCGTACCACAACTTCCCTTCCGTAGTCGGTGCGATATATCCGGCACGTATAACGAAATCACCAAAGTGCTCGCCTTCGTGGCGTTCTAGCGCATATCTTTTGATCATCGGCTCAAGGATGGCCAAGATCTCAGGTTCTGACACGCTCTCGCGGTATATCTTGTTGAGCCGTTGGCCATAGTATCCACCTCCAAGGAGCATCGCATAGCTGCCAGGGGCCTTTCCGACAAACGCCACCTCTGCGTGAAAACGTGAATAACACAAACAGCCTGGTTTCTTGCCACATACCAGCAATATAAGGTCTGGCACACCCGTTGGGACAACCGGTCATACGCATGACGATAGAATCATTGCGAAGACCATTCTCTTCACAAATCTTTTCCACTTTGTCAACCAGGAGTGGCAAGTACTATGGCGTGGAGCAACTCAGGCGAGGGACTATCGACTGGAAAAAAAACTCACCCGTTCAGACTCCGCCATGGCAAGACCTACATGTCGTCAGTGACGAGAAGGGCATGTCAGAACAAAAATACTTGCCACAGGTGGGGAACGCAACGCAAGCAGACGCCGAGAGTCGCAACCCCGAATAATTGAGATTATCGAGCTTGTACTCTGCAAGCAGCGCCTTGATCCTCGGGACTTCCTCGGTAGGGATCTCAGAGATAACGAGGTGCTGATTTGAAGTCAGACGGAACGTGCCCTTGTGGATCTTGGCGATTTCGCGCAGACCGGTCTTGAAGTCCCGTCCGGGTTCATCCTGGACGCGTCCGTTCTCGATAAAAATCGTGACGTGGTGCTTGCCGTCCTCACCGACGGTCCAGCCAAAGTGATCCAGGTTGCTTTCGAACGTATAAGGCCGAGCCAGCCCGAGCTTGAATCCAAGGCGGGACTCCACTTCTTTCTTGAATTCATCAAGACCCATCCGATCGATCGTGTATTTCAGACGAGCGTTCTGCGTCAAAGGTTAGAGATTCGGTCGCGCAAACAGTCACTATATCGTTCACCTTTCGGCTACGCAAACAAATTAATGGCCGAAATGTTTGAAGAGTGATCACTCACTCAACGCGATTGCCTTGATCCCTCTGTGTCAACATGACCTTTTCCGCTACAAGTGGCCCTTGCTCGACAGTACAGAAGCCGATAACGTCCCCGATACGGGGGTACGTTTTCTTGTTGCCGTGAGTTACACCCATACCACCACCGACAGCGACGTTGAAGCCTTCCAGTTCTCCATGCGTATCGACAATTGCAATGAATCCTAGGTCATTAGCGAACACGTCTACGTCGTTGTATGGTGGGACGGCAACTGCGATTTTGAACTAGATGGACTCGGTTACTCGCCGATCACTGTAGAAAATATACGAACCTTGCGAGGGAGATAGAACTCGCCATACAATGGCTCGAAATCTTTGACAGCTTCACCAGCCACCATCTTCTTATCAAGCCAGATCTCATGATACGCAGTGGTTCTGGGTAGTAAATGATTGCTGACAAGTTTGGAGAATTCGTAAACACGGCTATGAAGCTTCGACAGCGAAGGAATAGCAGAGCAGATCACATTGCTGGAGGGTCATGAGCTATAGGTCATTCAAAGATCCGATGCAGCATACCGGTTCACATCACCGCATGCTGCCAGGGTGTCCATCAACACCCGGTTTATTTTCTGGATGGAAGGCTTCAAGTGACGCTTAATAACGCCATGGAACTGGAAGGTAGACCTCGTGGTGATCTTCAGTGTACCATTACCGTGTTCGTCAGCAATTTGGTCCATCTGCAACCATTGTTCCGGTGTACAAACACCAGCTGGTGTCCGCGCACGGATCATAAAGCTGTAGGCCGGTTCGACTCCCTGCGCCTGACGTTCGTCACGAATATCCCTATCGTCCTGCTGATAGATGCCATGGAACTTGGTGAGCTGAGTATCGGACGGAGCAAGCGCCCCGGTAGTGGTATCCTCCAAACCCTCCGCAATCGTTCCACGAAGATACTCAGACGCCGCCTTGATATGCTCATTTGTAATTGGTTCGGGTTCGGCTTCTACAACCTGAATGCTGTCGACACCGAGCGCCTTCCAAACCTTGGGTTCCCAGACCTTGTATCCGGTGTCGGGCCCGTCGGCATCTTGGTCGTCTCCCAAGCCAAGATCAGCAAAGCGCTCGCCGCCAAGCTGTTCTAAGCGTGAATCGAGGTCCTTACTAGGCTTGTTGTAATAGTGAGCGTCCTCGGGTCGAGGCCAGTAGTGGCTGTCTCCGAGACCAAAGACGGTGTAACGCAGCTTGGAAAACGGTTTTTCACAACGAAGCGCGGCAGCATTCAAGGCTTTAAAAAGCTGGCGCCCATTTTGAGGTGGTTCACCTTGACCCGCGGTAGAAGTGACAAAGGCAACGTGTTCCTCTTGTGCAAGACTTTGGATGGTCGTCGAATCAAGGACCCCAATGGTGACGGACATGCCTCTCGCCTTGGCGCGGTTGACAAGTTTCTTTGCAAACTTTTCGGCCGTACCACCATCTGAAGCATACAGCACGAGAAGAGGTGGTGCATCGATTGCGACGAGCAAGCTATCGTATGCCTGCTGCGCCTTCTGCCTACGGGCCTCTTTGAGGCTCTCACCCAAGCTGCTCACAAGTTCCGTGGCTAACTGGGGCTTGGAACGAACAAGTTGGGAGAGATGGTTTTTCCGGTCAAGGAATTGCTGTAGCTCGTTCTTTACGACATCAGAGTCAACGGTGAACGGTTCTTCGCCTCTAGCTTCTTTGGCAGGATCCCAGCGATACAAGGGCCAGTAGCCCGAGTCAACTGCAAGCTTGGTCTCCTTCAGGAGATCGAGCGCCGATGAGTCCTCCCTGTGGTAAGGAAGATAAGCGAGGACGACGGATGGGCCTTTATATCTGTCAGCTTCCATCACGGCCTGCAGGACCTGCGCGTAAGAGGAATACACTGCAACACTAGCAACGTAGACATCTCCATGGTTCATAGCATATAAGCCAACATCCTGTTTACGGCGGTGTGGATCAGACACGTTTCGGGCCGAATAGGGTAGCGTATCCAAGATGAGAATGTTGACATCGAGGCCAGAGGCTATGACATGGTGTAAGCCCGATGAACCAAGGTCGTAAGCCCATGCATCCGAGCCAAGTATCCATCTGGACTTTGAAGGGAAGTACGCTTTTAATGCAAGAATGCGGTCAATGAGTACATTGGAAAGTTGTGAAGATTCCAGTGCTGCAATTAATTGAGCGCCAACAGTGCTGCTTTTCAAACTGTCGTCTTTGACTTGCAACCACTGGGTGAGAAGTCTGTGCAACTCGGGGGCAATTTCGTCAACCTCTATCAACTTTTGAACAGTATTGATGAGCAGAACCCGTTGGTCTAACTGGCCTCTGACTCGGCCAAGCGCATACTCTGGACTTGTAGCTATGCTTCCATGTGTAGGAACTAGCCCCGGAGAGTTTGAAATCTCTAATCGTGGACCAAAGACGTGGGTGAGGATCTTATTGTATGAAAACTCGTGTTTTGGCACGTGAGGGATGGGAATTTGGGGAGAGGAAAGGGTTCCGTTTTGGGGGTGAGGGGGTGGGGTAAGAGACGCATCGCTGGTAGCGCAAGCAAGTTTGAGCAGATTGGCTTGGCTGACTTGCTCGACGTCAGTGAACCAGATGCTCTGAACGGATACCTGTAAGTGTGCCTGACGTTCTTGCAGTGCGTCGACAATGTCAAGATAAAGCGGTGTCCATTTCGTGCTCGAATGGTGAATCTGCTCAAGTACGAGGACACGAGAAGCTGACGAGGGGATAACCTTCAAGATATGCGTGTGGGAGAGCGGAGCAAGCAGCGCGACAAAAACGAATGACACACCGTCGATCTCCGAAAGGTTGGGAATGTTCCCAAGGACGAAGATCACAGTGTTCGGACGTTCGTCACCGTGGATCCTGAAGGGCAAGTAGCGACGATCTATATAGGGTGAGGCAGACAGCACAGCGGACTCAAAGAGTTGATATAGAGCGGGAATAGGCTCCAGCGCGCGATTGTTGTCGTTATCAGTCCCATCGGTGTTATCGGACCCATTCGATCCGTTCGAGGAGGCCTTTGGCGAGAGTAGGAATGGTTGTACATCCTCTTCAGCAATCTCTGTCACCCGACCGAGCTCTAGTTCGTAAAAGACGTGTATGACTGCCCTTTTTTCTGCAAGGGCAAGTCGAGAAGCAAGAAGTGCGTTGTCGTGAGCCTCTTGCAGAGTGTAGGATATCAGACAGAACGGGAATGCAGACTGGAGGAGAAGGATGTCTGACAGGTCATCCTTGACCGCGAAGTGAAAGACGAGTGGGAGAGAGGAGAGTTCGGTCGCAAGGAGTACGAGGCGAAGAGTGATTTGAGACGTGATCGAGCAAGTGAACGAGGCTAGCGATGTGCTGGATGACACACGCAGTATGGACACGCCAGGATCGCCTCCAGCAGGAATGGATTGGACGGTCGGTTGACGAGAAGATGTCTTTGAGAGTGTTCTGTACGACTCTGCAAACGGAGACCCGACAGAGCCAGTGTAGAGAACGTTGTCAGAGGCTAGAAAGGCAACTCGGGAGACTGTCGAAACTGCGGCCATGTTGATGGTGGACAAGCAACGTGAAGGCGCTTAGATGTGGTGTGAGAGGACACTTCTCATTCGCCGTCATTCGGAACAAGTTGTATCGTAGCTACGCCTACCAATCAGATCCTTGATCAATCTACTCGCAGCGCTTTGAGATCCTTCAAATACTGATGGGCCTTTCCAAGCATCCAAATCGTAAACGAGAATTTGAAGTTGGGGTACGAGATCATGCAGTTCTTGTTAAACACCCCCTCAATCGCTTCTTGCGGCCACGATCCATCCTGGCGAAAATCCTCAGCACATTATGCGTCTCACCTACGAAACAATTTCTCACCGGAAGCTGTCGCGACATGACCAGATTAACGGCCTTCTCAATAGGTTCCGCTTTGGGATACCCGGCGTACATGAGTGCCATGGCTGCCCAGCATGTCTGCACAACCTGCGTGTTTTCGTGCTCAACCCACCGACCGAGCTCACAAGTCTACAAAGCCAAGGAGTAGGACATAAGTACACGGCAATTGTCAACAGGGACCACAGACCTTGTAACTTTCCCCCCAACCTCCGTCCTCTCGCTGTTTCGAGAGCAGGAAATCGCACGCTCGTCGGACAGCAGAGCTGTTCGAATAATATTTTCCGCCAAGGGCTAAACTTTCTAGTGCAAATTGGGTCGCATAAGTGAAACAGATCCCCCATGACCCGACCCAGCCACCCTCTGGCTTTTGTACTTGATGGAGCCACTTGATCGCTTCCGCAATCGTCCGCCTGTGAATCCCAATTGAAGCCATGCACTCAACGTAAAATCATTAACACTGACTTAATCTCTGCAGCTCGGTAGTGCGGATAATGTTTCCTGAAAATCGACAAGGACGTTATCACGGAAGTTGTGCATTCCGGGTAACAAAACTCAATCATGATGTCCCCTATGCATCGTCAACATCACGTCAACCAACGACGCAATAATTACAAGCACATCTCACTCACCAAAGACCTCCGCAGCATTGAGCCACTCTAACCACTTGGGTCCCCTCACAAGCTCGTAGCTTGCATAAGCACCATTGTCATTCTGCAACGAGAGCAGCGTATCGACAGCGTCGAAGAGCCGGTCATCTGAGATCGCCTTTTCTGTTCCCCTAAACTCTCATCTCAGTGGGGAACGCCGTTTCTGATTATCAACCACGCTTACTCTACCTGGTTTTGCAGGTACAAGACCGATTTGAGGCCTTCTCCAGTGCAATCACTTACAGTATAGTTTTGTTCCTTTGTGCTGAACGGCCATGCTCCCTTGGTCCGGTGACGATAAGCCGACTCGTAATGCTTTGGGTTCTCTCGAATCTGGCAATCATCCAACCATTGCAAAGCCAGCTTCAAACTCTGCTCGTTCTCTGGCTCCGTCGCAAGACTAGTCTCGACAAGTGCTTGCGTGATGAATCCTATATCCCAAAGTTGGCTGCCATTCGTTCCACACATCATTATGCCTTCCGCGCCAAGCCACATGAAATCGGCACGTTTGATTGCGTGTTGACGATATGCTTCCGAGTCAGGACCTTCAACGGCGAAACGACACAGCAAGTTCATCATCTTTGAAACGGGTCCAAGGGTCTGATATTCCGTGTTTTCATCTTCGAAGACAATAAGCTTGTACGTGCGTTCCAACGCAGCTTTGCGAAGAGCAGGGATAGCGCAGCTCTCGTACACAGACAGTATAGCATTCATTGCATCGAGAATCGCAGTGTGAGGCGAGTAGAGATCGGCAGTTGCAACATTATTACGTTGTGCTGGCCAGTATATGCGGTGGTAGTCAGTCGTGTATAGTTCCTAAAGATAAAGACGATCGACATGACTGCAATAGGCATCTTGAATCCATACCTCGCGAAGGGACCGTATTAGGTCATTTTCTTCCATCTTGAAGCGAATTCCATAGAGATAACTCATTGGTATGTAAACATTACGAGTATGAATCCACCACCGGTGGGGATGGAACGGAAGCCACTCGGGGAAAAGCCTAACCCAATCAATGCAGGGATTGCAAACCTTGCGTAAATTAAACTGACCAAAGCTCAGGAGGGACAGGATTGAAACCTTCCCAGTCGTAGACATTGAGAATCGCCAGCCAAAACTTGCCCCAAGACGGAACGCCGATCGCTCCACCTACCAGGTAGTTCAAGTCAGTAGGCGCGATAAACACATACATTAAATAGTCACCCAACCGATGGAGGGTAGCTCTTGCCTTGAGAGCGACTGGGTGTTCGGGACCCATCCCGAGGATTCGTAATGCCACATAGTTGAGTGCAGTCCCGAACACGGTCGAATGTCCCTCAATGTGTCTAAGGCGGTTAGACGACGCTTAGCTGACCGGACACTGTTGACTCACATGCCCCAGCCCCCATCTTCGGGATGTGCTCGATTTATGAGGTAACGGATCATCTCGAGCCGTTCTTCTTCTTTAAACCCCATGCCAGCAGCATAGGACCCGATGACAAGACCAGGGTACAGGAACATTGGTCCGCCATACTCCCCAGCCCAGTGCCCATCATGAGACTGAAGGTGCTTGTAAAAAGTATAACCATTCCGAGCAGCTTCCAACGGCGTTGTCGCTTTCGGAAGGGCGGGGAGGTTCTACCGAGGTCATTTGTGGTCGTTCACTTGGATACATGCATACGAAAACTTACAAGAGGCTGGCCCGTCCAGTATTTGTCCACGTAGTTCTGAGGCCACCTTTCACACTCTTCGTCCGTCTTGAGGTAATGCCAGGTGTGTCGGCCCCCGTCGTTCACCAAAAGTCTCCACCGGGAGTAGTCCGTAAAAGGCTCCTTGGCAGACTCTGGAATGTCGAGTGGGGAGTACAATTGCGCGAGATGGCTGGCAGACATGGTGGTTCAAGAGAGAAGTGAATGTGTATCAAATGTTGAGCATTCATGTCGAACGATTTGAGTGTGGTAATTTGTATTGTGTACTGCCATCTACTTGATCATGAGTAGCTTCCGTGACTCGTCCATACTCGTCATAGAAACAGGCAAAACCATCATCAGAGCTGGTCTCGGAATTCATGAACTTTTGAAAATACCAACAGTGGTTCGTTGGATCTGACCTGTAACGACAACACTCACGAAAACCTCCAGGAAGTGCTCGCACGCGTTGGTTTGAGACAGACAGCGGGAGAGCCTATCACAAACGGAAAACAGGCAAGCGAAGCAAGTGACTGCTGGCGTCCGTTGGCGTCGTCAACTCGCCCTTCCTCGCTGCCCTTCTACTCATGCCCTGGTGCAAAGGTGAACGACTATCTTGTCGGTACACAGCTCGACGAAGCCCTCGAAGCCAGCAATGATATTCTCGTCTCATGGCCATTTGCGGATGGCGATATTCGCGATTGGACTCAAGCCGAAGCCATCTGGTTCGCACTTTGACTCGTCCTTTTACTCTGGCTTTAAGCTCACCGCTTCACCATGCAGGAAACATGTCATTTTCAGCAGACTTCAGCTGAAACGCACTCAAAACGAATCCCCAATCATGCTCTCCATCGTGCCCGGCCTCTCTCGTGCCTCACAAGAACGAATATGTCAAATGTTTTTTGAACGCTTCAACGTAGCTAGCTTTGCAATCGTTGAACGTCCCATGACCCAGCTATACGCAACCGGGCAACTGAGTGGCGTTGTCGTCGACATAGGATACGAGAAGACGGATGTATCGCCTGTATTTGACGGTTTTATAGTGCATTCTGCACGGTCTTCGACTTCCCTGGGTATAGCGGATTGCGAAAAGTACCTCGCCAATCTTCTACGCTTCAATCAATCTGTCATGGCGGCAGCCTCTCCCCCTGATTCCCCTAGTAATCCTGAAACCATACAAGCTTTCCTCCTCGATCTTGTCAAACATATCTGGTCCGAAGGTCATATTCGTGTTCCGTCAAACGGTCAGATAGCAGAAGTACTAGAGGATGAGGGGATCACAGACATCGCCGCCGTTTTAGTCGCTGGAAAAGAAAAAGCAGTTATCGAGGCTGGAACAAAAAGAAAGGCGACCGCAAAGGCATCTGCTGCAGAACAAGCGCGAGCAAGAGAAATCGAAGCCCTGGACCTCATCACATTGCAATTCCGAGACCGCCCGATAACGTTGGGGAAGGAACGACATCGGTTCTGTGAACCACTTTTTAATCCTTCCCTCCTATATTCGTTACCTAGGGTGGGTGAGCCAGGTGCCGAGGAGGGGCCTCCCTCATTGCAGGATACAGTCGGATATTCAGTCAGTCTGACCGATATTGTTCAACGACAGCACATCTGGCAAGGACTCTTTGTCACTGGTGACTTGGCAAGCCGCGTCAAAGGCATGTTCCCCGGTTGTCTCTCGACTTGCACTGATTCCCTCCCCAACGGCCAGGAATCGGTACTGCGCTCCAGTCCCGTTTGTCTTCGTTTATTATTGGTAATCCGGATCAGCTTAATGATATCCAACCACGGTCCATTCGTGTTGTGAGCGTACCAGAGTATTTTGCCGAGTACCGGGAGAAAGGAGATGGGCTTGCAGCATTCTTGGGGACCAGCATCGTCGCCAAGGTCAATGCGAAGCTACTATTCTCCTGCGGGATGCTGACGACTATCAAACCCAGATCTCTTTCAATGATGCCCAAGGGAAGAATTTTGTCTCCAAATCGGATTACGACGAGAAAGGTCCTCGAGCTATCATAGAAATGTCACCTGCCTTGCTATAATCCCAAGAAATATTTGACCTCTCTTCAGGGGGTTATCTGATTACAGTAATGCGGAGTTTGATTATTGTACGAAAACTGTACAGTTTATCATTGACGCCAAACCTTGTTGGAAACACACTCATCAAGACAACGTCCACAAGGCATACAGTCATATCCGATGGCACCCACTAGAAAATCCAAAGCCGCCAAGTCAACCGAGTCCATCGCGTCTCGTCTTTCTCTCGTCGTCAAGTCGGGAAAGTATACTTTTGGATACAAGTCAGCGTTGAAGCAGATGCGCAGTGGCAAGGGTGAGTCCGCTTGATAACTTCACGGGGACTGGAGCATGAGGCTGAGAAGGTCCCTTGTGCTGACGATTGTCTTCCCTATGTTGCATTCTTAGCCAAGCTTGTATTGATCGCCGGAAACTGTCCGCCCCTCCGCAAGTCGGAGATCGAGTACTATGCCATGTTGTCAAAGACGACTGTGCACCACTTTGCTGGTACCAACGTTACTCTTGGCACTGCGGCTGGTAAATTATTCCGCGTTTGGTACGTCACTCATTTGTCCTATCGTTTGTACCCATCTAACACCCATTCAACCAGTGTTATGACCGTCACTGACCCTGGTGACTCGGACTTGCTCACTTTTGCCGAGGGTAATGCTGCATAAATGTTTGCGATTTCCGTCATAGGTTTTTCCTAGTACTCTCACATCGAGTAGTGCAGTCACGCTATGCATCAACGTGGACATCGGGATGTCATCCACCGGGGTTGTATCTGGTCCAGTGTTAATATGATATTGCAACAAACGTCAAATGTCGATCCTGCTATGGGTTACTGCATGCAAATAGGGTTTCTGACAAGATAAAACTCGTACTCATGAAAAGAAAGCAGATGATACCACGTCATGCTTCCCCTTCTTTATGTCCTGCGAGAGCTCCAGTTGCAACCAGTTTGTCAACCATGCTGGAGAACGTGGAATACAGGATGCTTTGCTCGGGCGAGTCGTATCGTATAGGGTATACCACCGGTGGAGGACGGGATAAGAGCTGCCTTCTGCATGGCGGCTTTCTCACTACCTCGATGTCTACGACCTCGGGTGTGGAGTTATTGTGTAGTGGGATGGAAGGGAGGTCATCGAGTTCGACGGGATCGTCGTCGCCACTTTCATCGTCTTGCACGTCCAACCGGCTCCATTTGCGTGAAAGTCCCTGAGACACCTTGGGTTGGCTGAGCCCTCGGAATGAAATCGAGGCAAGAGAATGTATTGTTAATGATTTCGTGGAATGACCGGGAAGCGGGGGTGGTGGCCGGAGACGACGAGGGGGTGCGAGAATCGCCAGTGGCGCTAACACTTCCGCGGATACACGCTTATTGACGAGCTCGCGGTGCGCGTGTTCGAAATGACTTTGAAATTGCTGAACGCGAACGAACATTTCCTGGCAACCTTGACGCGTACCGCAGGTTAACGAAGTACGTCAAATGGCACAACTGACATACCGCGCGTTGGACATTTCAGGGCAATCCGTGAAAGATGACTAAGTTCCATGTGTGTTTTCAAGGCCGCCAACGTGTTGTGAAGTCGCCCAGAGCATCGAGAATAACCACAATGATAATATCCATCCTAAGAAAAGTCACTGAGACTCAAATATAGGTGTAGAGCAAGGACCCACCCGTTGCACAACATGAGAGCAGTGTCGAGACAGATGCTACAAATCCGGTTAGCGATCACACGACAAACTTTCAAGGTACAAATGCAATGAAAACAACAATGTTTCTCTGAGTGCCACCAAGGAATCCTGCAGGTGAACTCAGCAACATTTTTGAGTGTAAAGATAGAGTGCAGGACTCTGAGAAGCACTTGGAAAAGTCTTTACACAAACAATAAACACAAAAGAGTCACCTTTGCCATTGTGTTCCAGCTATTCAGTGTGATGGTACAGTTCTCCCATTCACACTGCATTGCTTGTATAACACAGTGTGCCAATTGAATGACCCCTTCCTTTGATAAGTGGATTCTTGACATATTCACATTGGATGATGGCATCTAGAGAGAAAGAAACTGTTCATATACATACATATTTGACAAATTTGTATTTGTTGATCAAATCAAATTGGGATTGGAATCTAAATAGCAATGTGCATTGATCTTATAAGCTCACCCCACACAAGATTGCACACAATACAGCTTAAAGTGGGTCAAATACTTACATAGACATAATGGACTCAAGCATTGATAATGAGCCCATTCAGAACATTTCAATCTCCACCTTCTTGCTGTATATATACACAAGTGACACCAATGTTCACTCAGCAAGAGCCATCCCATCCAGCAATCCTCCACACAAAAGTTCATCAATACAAACAGTAGGTATGGATACATACTGGATGTGTACCATAGTAACACTATGTTTTTATCCTAATAAATAGCAATCAGGATGTATAACATGATGGCATTCACATCTCTACATACACTGGAGTATAGCCATAGCAGGTGTTGAGAAACCTGTTTGGATGCAGTGAGTGAAAGTCCTTGCAGAGGACATCAAGACAGTGCAACACATAACTCCCTGCAAGCAGAACCAAGGGTCAACTCAAATGGAGTCCAAACAGCAGTGCACTGCCAGTGGTATAAGAGATCAAATGCAGGCACATTAACCCTAGTGCGGATGGAGGATAAATTACAGAGAAAAGCCATCTTGAGTGGCGAACAGTGGCATCCTACACCTGCTTCAATGGCCAGGGGTGCTCGGAGGACCAAGAGGGCTGGGGCTCTGACGAAACAAAAAGTAGCGAGCGGCATACATTACCCTCAATTGGGATCATAGTCACGACCAAGTGCAAATATGTACCTGCACCACCAAATAGTTGAGCAAGCACCAATTGCCGAGCCAAACCCACCATCAAGGACTTGAACAGAACAGCTTGAGTCAAGTAGAAGTCAAAAAGTTGGACAAAGCCTAGAGTGGATATGGTTCGAAATGAATTGCGACATCGAAGGACTATCATATTGAGCAATGGATGGTACATCAACTTGACCACAAGGCGAAAGGCGTAATATACGACAAGAACTAGGAGGCACTTTCCGTCTAGGCTAGGCATGACGCACGTGTCTATGGATTATTCGTACGGGATTATCAGTAACGTGTCTCAAGAAGTCTGGTATCACCAAAGCTCTTCATCAAACCGTTCCAAGACCGAAGAGGCATCCTCTACATCTTTCTGAGCCTTCTTTCTCATGTAAAAGATTGGACAGTCTTTACTCGTACATAAGACATCCTGAGGACATGGAATGAGTCAATGTAGCAGGGACAGACAATGCAGAGTTGGCACCTGGTGTAATGATCCTTGACATCGTTGGCACTGGGTCCACAATCTCGAGAACCGAATTTGCATCTGAGAGGTTGTTTTCACTTGTTTTTCATAGAGTTCATGGATTCTTGGACGACAATTATTGCAAACAGCGCCATCTCAAGCTATATGTGAGATGTCGAAGTTCGAAATGTGAAGGGATGGACTAACTGGATACGCTATTGTTTGGTCGTAGAGCTGTTTTGCATCCCAGACAGGTGACCGTTTTGACGGCGAATTTCATGAGTCCCCCGACCGTAGGAGTTGCGATCGCGATCGAGCGAGTGTGATCGCCGGACACTAAAAGACGGGATCAGTACAACAAATAGGAGACGAGATCCAGCACGTACGGAGTGAGTTTGCTTTCTCGCCGAGGATCGGCTCGAATATTCTCATAAGCGGCTTCGAAAGTTGGTTTTCAAGATAGTACTTGGTGTCAACAGGAATATTGTTCTCTAGCACATAAAGCGGATCTTCGGATTTCTCATATGCAGCGGCGCCTACAGAGAAAAAAAAAAACATGGATGCAAAGCATGGTATCAAGTACTTGACAACGTACCCTTGATCCCCTTAACAATAACATATGCGACACGATCGCCAAGAGCGGGTGCAGAACCCGCATCACGCTGTCGCATTCGTTCAGCGAGCTCTACG